>CANYCX012699060.1:0-22215 GCA_948193385.1 Breynia disticha f. nivosa
CGGGTCATACACAACCTGTGAACCTACACAACACAAAACGAGACAAAAACCAAGCGTAAAATCCGATAATAAAATATAAATAAATAAAGAATGAAAGAATAATAAAACAAAAACAAATGATTAGATTAATAATTAAATTGATTTCTTAATATTGACAGTTATGTCCCCGGCAACGGCGCCAAAAACTTAGCACATTTCTTTTAGAACCTATCTAAAGAACGTGTCAGCTCTGCCGCCGGAACAGTTACTTGCTTTAGCATTTTTATATTTTTCATATTGTGATCCTGTTCGCGCAGTCGGCTCTGCCGCCGGAACAGTTACATATTTTAGCACTTTTTGATTTTATGCAATTTAATTTTACGTAATTACTTTTCTGCAATTATATTTACGCAATATAATTTTATGCATATTTAATTTTGTTGTAATTTACATTTTATACAATCTATTTTTCTTGCACTTTTACTTTTATTGTTATTTAAATTTATGCAACTTAATTTTCTATAATTTTATTTTATGTCATTTAATTTTATACCATTTCATTTTCTTATTAAAAACCAATTTTAATTGATTGAACATTCTGAAAAACATTGAAAACACGCATGATTTGGTTCAATTTAATTTTTCCCTGGGTTCAACAACTTGGGTCGTAATTTACTTCCTGTATTACTTAATTGCGTACACTTGCTCATATTTAAGACGTCACTTACATTAAGCACGTATCAGCAGACGTTACAGAGTGCGATGGGTGCAAAATTGAATTTCAGTACTACTTTTCACCCACAGACTGATGGACAGACAGAGAGGACTATACAGGCTTTAGAGGAGATGTTGAGATCTTTTGTTCTAGAGGTTCAGGGTTCTTGGGATCGGTACATACTATTGATGGAATTTGCTTATAATAATTAGTATCATAGTAGCATTGATATGGCAGTGTATGAAGCTCTATATGGATGAAAGTGTAGAAGTCCAATCTAATGGGACAGGGAAGAGGCAGAAATATTTGAAGGACCTGAACTTGTGCAAGAAACAGTTGAAAACGTTGAGCTGATCAAAAGTAAACTAAAAGATACACAAGACAGACAGAAGAGTTATTACGATCAGCATAGGAGAGAATGGAATATGAAGTTGGAGAAAAGGTGTTTTTAAAAGTTTTACCCTAGAAAGGAGTGATGAGATTTGCAAATAAAGGGAAATTGAGTCCTAGATACGTTGGACCATATGAGATTATAGAGCGGATTGGTCCTTTGGCTTACAAACTTGCTCCACCTACAGAGTTAGCACAGATTCACGATGTTTTTCATGTGAGTGTGCTCAGGAGATATAGATCGAATCCTACCCATGTTATACCAGAATCAAAAGTACAAATTTCAGAAAACTTAATTTATAAAGAAGAACCTGTTCAGATTGTGGATCATAGAACGAAATAGTTAAGAACCAAACAAATTCCAATGTTTAAAGTTCTCTGGAAACATCATAATCTGGAAGAGGCAACATGAGAAACAGAGGATAGAATGAGAAAGGAATATCCAAAGTTATTTACAGGTACACTTTATCTTTAATAAATACTTGCATTTACATATAGAAATATATAAGATTAGATGTTAATAAAGAAAAATAGAAATGAATTTCGAGGACGAAATTCTTTAAGGGGGAAGAATTATAACATCCTCGCCCCAAAATCATATGATTAATATTATAAGTAAAATGGTTAATGAAAATAAGAATTATTTAATAAAATGAAGAAAAATAAAGGATTGGAAACAAGTTAGGAGAAGGTTGATATAAGGGTGATAAAAGGGTTATATGAAATAACCAAAAGAAGGTAAAAACCATCAAAACAGAGAACTACACGTGGTGAGGGAGGAAAAACGCGTGATGGGCACGATCATGCGTACTCCATGCCCACCACATGTACTTCTCTATTTTTGGTAAAAAAATATAAGTTTCGTTTACGCGAGAATCGCTCAGAACATTCAAGAACCCATTTAAAGTTTCAGAGAAAAGGGAAGGAGAGAAAGCTGAGGAAAGGGGGAGAGATTGAGTGAGAGAGTTAAAGATTTAGGTAGAAAACTGATTCGAGTTATCGAATCATTCGTAATCTTGAGTCGTGGATTCGCTGGTATAGTCGAAACAAGTAATATCGGAAGTTATCGTAAATTTTTATGAGTTTTACTAGTTATACTATCAAAATAATTATAGAAATGAATGTTAAAACGATTATAGAATTGATTTAGATCAATGAATTAATAATGAAAGAGAAATTCGAAAATTTCTAGGGTTAGGTTTAGGGTTTGTAAGAACGAGAAGCAAAAGTAATGAAATTTTTAGGGCATGCACTATAATTATCATTATATAGAATCTTATAGAAAGATTTACATATGGTTTATATAGATCGACAGACCAGACGATCAGGGCAGGGTCAGAGCACTCAGAGGTCTAAGTGTTTCAGCTGAGAGGTGAGTAGTCTAACTCACTTAAATATAGTGAATATGCAAATATATATATGATATTGATTAAGTGCTCAAAATTATATATGAATTGCGATCAAATGCGATAAAATGATAAAATGTGGAATTGGTATAAAAATGGAAAAGAATATGTTTACATTATCAAATTGCAAACAGATATGAATGAAATGAGAGTGCAAACAGATATGTTACAGTACAAATGATATGATTGCATGTTGCGATTACGATTGACATGATATGGTGTTGTATTGGTATTGATATGGAGTTGATATGGTGTTGATATGGTATTGATATGGAGTTGATATGGTGTTGATAAGATGAGATGTGGATTGCTGATATATGATCGATCATACGTAGAGGGGTTTATTCTGTAGAGGGGGATCCTTTTATAGGATCATTTTTGTAGAGAGGTTTATACAGTACATTGTTATGTTACTGTACAGATAATCGATTACGTTGCATGATAAACAGTTGAACGTACAGGAGTAACATCATATGATTTATAGGAAGAATACTTGCGAATGTATATGGCTTACTATGTTATGTTTATTTGCTATTATTGATAATGGATTTATATAATCAATTTGTGACTTGGTTAATTTAACGACTATTCACTGAGCCCGCAACTCACGAAGCTGGGATTTTTTTTCAGGATCTAGTAGAGAGCAGAGATAGAGGTTTACACTTGACAGGTGGGTCGACTGCTACTCTCGGACTATTTTCTCTCTCCTCGTTAGAGCTAGGCCTAGGATGTTTTGAGTGTTGTTGCATGTTTTGCTTGCACATACAATATGTTTTATGATAGAATGATACAAATACTTGTTTGTTGAGATTGATGCTATATGTATATATTTGAATATGTTACTGTTTGAGATCTATGTTGAGGTGTATGTTGCTTATATGTTGATAGTGCCTAAGAGCTATTATTGTATTCAATTTGTTTCACAGGAATGGACCTTGTATTATGGGTATATCCAGGTTATAGCCATTATATAGTAGTTCTATGTAAAGTATGAACATTCATATTAAAGAATATAAGAGCGTATAGTTTAACACAAAGCTTAATCCATGGATGTGTTAACTATTACGATCGATATTCTAAGTATATAGCGGAGCAACTATAAACTGATTAGACAATATATTAGTGTGTATGATGAACGATGGTTAATGATAATCAATGACGTGAATATGATCGAAATTTTTTTTAAATATTATGAACTTTTAATATAAGGAAAAATTATTAGTAAACGATTAATAATGTAATAGGAATAAGACATTTTAATTTGGTATCAGAGCAGGGATATGATCCCTGGATAAGTTATTGATATATGATTTGTGATTGCATTTGCATCATTATTGTATGAAATGTGTGCTTAATTAGTTTTATTTTATTTTATACATATGTCAGAGCCCAGACATCCTACTGAGAGAGAGGGAGCAACGGACCCTATAGTACAGTTATCACGTGCAGGATCGAGAGATATACAGTATGATCCTGACTATCTGCAGTTGGACCAGCCTATCCTTATCCACCACCCCCACCTTACTATCCTATGTACAGAGATCCACCTTTGACATATTATCAGATTAGAGCCAAAAACTTTAAAAAAATAAAGAAATTGGGAGCTGTAGAGTTCAGTGGTACTACAGATCCACGACTAGAACAGGAGTGGTTGGATCAGATTATCAGAGTCTTTGAGATGATGCAGGCTAGTACGAAGGACAGGTTAGAGTTTGAAGTATCATTATTACAGGGTGATGCGTATGAATGGTGGAAGACAATTCCCCATTTTTTGGAGTTTCCGCGAGTTATTTCTTGGGAGGATTTTTCACGGGAGTTTAGGAAGAAGTACTTACCTGAGGTGTATCTGAATACAAAAAGGAAAGAGTTATTAGCTCTGAAGCAGGGGAAGATGACTACAATCGAGTACAAGTTACAGTTTACCTAGCTATCACATTTTGCTGCAAGCTACATTGCGACTAATAGGGATAAATGCAGATTATTTAAGGATGGTTTGAATAAGAAAATTCGCAAACAAATCCTTAAGACAGAGACGAGTGAGTATACAGTGTTGAGAGATGCATGCAGCGATTAGAGTTGAAGAACTTCTTAAGGTTAATGATGATGAGGAAGAGGAAAAAGCAAGTAAATAGAAGAGGGTAGTAGCTCCTAAAGAGTCCAGTAGACCAGGTAAGAGGACTAAGTTTACCCCTACTTGTACCGAATTTTGAGGATTTATCGCAGGCCGATCACGACCATTTTCTTATCTGACTTATCGCGGTAGAGGGTCAGGTCGGAGAGGACAGGGTAGTTCAGCGACAGTGGCAGAACCTGCTAGACTTCCTTGTCCACATTGTTAGAGGCTTCATACAGATGAGTGTAGTATGTTGATAGGAGGTTGTTATGTATGTGGTCAACAGGGACATTTTGTGAGAGCTTGTCCTGGGAGAGGAGGTAGAGTAGAGATTGTGAGAGATTTTTTTCAGGTACTATCTGTTGTTCATAGTAGTGGTCTGATGGTTACGACTAGTGGTACTTGAGGGCGAGGTAGAGGAGTTGCTTCTACTTCAGCGTCTGGTCATGGAAGAGGAGCTTCTGGTACTCAGCCTCAGGGATATGCTAGAGTTTTTGTGATGTCTTGAGAGGAGGCAGTAGATGCCCCTGAGGTTATCACAAGTGAGTTACATTTATTTGGTGTTCTGTTTATACATTGATAGATCCTAGTTCTACACATTCATTTGTATATCCCAAAATAACACATGTAGTAAAAATGAAACCTTAAACACTAACACAAAGCCTGGTAGTTCATACTCTATTAGGTTAAATAATGTGGGTACACACAATATACAAAGATTATAAAATACAGATACAAAACATAGAATTAACAGTTGATTTGATTTTATTGGATTTGACAGAGTTTGACCTAATTTTAGGTATGTATTCGTCATTTACAGTGATGCTTCATATCAAGGATTTAGATGCGTGTTGATGCAAAAAAACGTGATAGCATATGCCTCTAGACAACTCCAACCACATTAAACTAATTATCCAGTGCATGATTTAGAGCTTGCTGCAGTGGTATTTGCTCTGAAGATCTGGAGACATTATTTGTATGGCAAGACATTTTAGATTTTTATAGATCATAAAAGTCTAAAATACTTGAGGACCCAAAAAGAAGTTAATATGCAACAAAGAAGATGGTTAGAGTTGTTAAAAGACTATGATTGCACAATTGAATATCATCCCGAAAAGGCGAATGTGGTTGCTGATGCACTGAGCAGAAAATCAAGTGTTACTATATCTAGCTTACAACTAACACGTATGACTGATTTGATAGCTTTACAAAGCTTGAATACAAAGCTAGAGTTAACTGAATCGGGAGTGTTAGTAGCAACATTAATGGTTCGACCAATGTTGTTAAGAAAGATACAAACAACACAAAAAACGAGATGAAGAATGTATCCAAATGTTTAGTATGTCAATAGGTAAAGGCTAAACATCAGGCACCAACAAGAAAACATCGGCCATTGCCGATACCAGTCTGGAAGTGAGAACGAATAACTATGGATTTTATGATAGGATTACCACGGACACAATCAGGTCAAGACGTAGTTTGGATGATTGTAGATAGACGGATCAAAACTGCACATTTTTAACCGATCAAAATCGGAATCTCTTGAATAGTTGGTGGAGTTTTATAAATGAGAGATAGTCCAATTACATGGTATTCCTGTTTCTATAGTATCAGATAGAGATCCCAGGTTAACTTTAGATTTTGACAGACATTACAGAGTGCGGTGGGTGCAAAATTGAATTTCAGTATTGTTTTTCACCCACAGACTGATGGACAAACAGAGAGGACTATACAGACTTTAGAGGAGATGTTGAGATCTTTTGTTCTAGAGGTTCAGGGTTTTTGGGATCGTAACATACCATTGATGGAATTTGCTTATAATAATTACTATCATAGTAGCATTGCTATGACACCGTATGAAGCTCTATATGGATGAAAGTGTAGAAGTCCAATCTAATGGGATAAGGAAGGGGCAGAAATATTTGAAGGACCTGAACTTGTGCAAGAAATAGTTGAAAAAGTTGAGCTGATCAAAAGTAAACTAAAAGCTACACACAGACAGAAGAGTTATTACGATCAACATAGGAGAGAAATGGAATATGAAGTTGGAGAAAAGATGTTTCTAAAAGTTTTGCCCTAGAAAGGAGTGATGAGACTTGCAAATAAAGGAAAATTGAGTCCCATATACGTTGGACCATATGAGATTATAGAGCGGATTGGTCCTTTGGCTTACAAACTTGCTCTACCTGCAGAGTTAGTACAGATTCACGTTGTTTTTATGTGAGTGTGCTCAGGAGATATAGATCGGATCCTACCCATATTATACCAGAATCATAAGTACAAATTTTAGAAAACTTAATTTATAAAGAAGAACCTGTTCAGATTGTGGATCATAGAACGAAATAGTTAAGAACCAAACAAATTCTATTGGTTAAAGTTCTCTGGAAACATCATAATCTAGAAGAGGCAACATGGGAAACATAGGATAGAATGAGAAAGGAATATCCACAGTTATTTATAGGTACACTTTATCTTTAATAAATACTTGCATTTACATATAGAAATATATAAGATTAGATGTTAATAAAGAAAAACATAAATGAATTTCGAGGACGAAATTCTTTAAGGGGGAAGAATTATAACATCCTCACCCTGAAATCATGTGATTAATATTATAAGTAAAATGGTTAATGAAAATAAGAATTATTTAATAAAATGAAGAAAAATAAAGGATTGAAAACAAGTTAGAAGAAGGTTGATATAAGGGTGATAAAAGCGTTATATAAAATAACCAAAAGAAAGTAAAAACCATCAAAACAGAGAACTACACATGGTGAGGGAGGAAAAACGCGTGATGGGCACGACCATGCGTACTCCATGCCCACCACGCGTACTTCTCTATTTTTGATAAAAAAATATAAGTTTCGTTTACGCGAGAATTGCTCAGAACTTTCTAGAACCATTTAAAGTTTCAGAGAAAAGGGAAGGAGAGAAAGCTGAGGAAAGGGGGAGAGATTGAGTGAGAGAGTTAAAGATTTAGTTAGAAAACTTATTCGAGTTATCGAATCATTCGTAATCTCGAGCCGTGGATTCGTTGGTATAGTCGAAACAGGTAATATCGGAAGTTATCGTAAATTTTTATGAGTTTTACTAGTTTTACTATCGAAGTAATTGTAGAAATGAATGTTAAGACGATTATAGAATTGATTTAGATCGATGAATTTATAATGAAAGAGAAATTCGTAAATTTTTAGGGTTAGGTTTAGGATTTGCAAGAACGAGAAGCAAAAGTAATGAAATTTTTAGGGCATGCATTATATTTATTGTTATATAGAATCTTATAGAAAGATTTACATATGGTGTATATAGGACAACAGACCAGACGATCAGGGCAGGGTTAGAGCACTCAGAGGTCTGAGTATTTCAGCTGAGAGGTGAGTAGTTTAACTCACTTAAATATAATTAATATGCAAATATATATATATATGATATTGATTAAGTGCTCAAAATTATATATGAATTGCGATCAAATGCGATAAAATGGTAAAATGTGGGTTTGGTATTATTTAAAGGTTATGTCCATTATTATGCCTTAATTATTATATTTCAAACAGTGATGATGTACTGAATATTACGCTATGGGGATAAATTGCTCAACAATTTGATGAAAATATCATTTTAAGTTTGCATGATGAAGGACCAGTGATAATTATTTTAACTGATATGACAATGAAAATGTACCGCGGTAACTTTTAAACATATTTTGAAGCTTTTTTATTGTTTAAAATTTATAACACATTCGCATTTAAATTATTTTTTATTCTTTACATGAGAATATAACCTCAACAGTACTGAAGCAACAAAAATTTATTTGAATCTGAACATAACGACTGTTGATACGTTCAAAAATAAGTAAGTACAAATTTCAATGTTTACCAATAACACATTACTCACTATTGACTTTTACATTGTTACTATTGAATTCTTAATTAAAAAAACACTACTAATTATTAATTTTGTTATTTTTATTACAAATTGCAATCTTATTCATCTGAAATAACTATTCTTGATAATTCAAAAGAGAATGTGTTATCTCCACTTTAACAAGCACAACTCAATAGAAAAATAATTGTCCAATTACTACAGCTAGATCCAAATGAAAATAAGGTTATTATTATATTTAAAAAAATATTTGATTATATTTGACATTCATTGATATTTTTATGGTAAAAAATTACAGGGAGAAAACTATACATGTGAAGCTTCAATAAAAAAAATATCGACACAACAAATGGATGGTGGTATAGAGCTTGCAAAAAATATAAAAGAAGTATTTGATCATACAATGATAAATATTGGTGTGACAACTGCAACAAAAATTCACAACCTTCAATTCCATGATAAATAACTATGATGCTCTTCATTTCATTTTTATGTAAAGTAAACAATCTATGATAAAATAACAAAATATACAAACAATTTGTTATAGGTATATAATAAATATAATAGTATCTTATTCTTCTAGAGAAGAAAATTTCCTCATATTTGGGAAGACAGCAGAAACATTGATTGAAATTCCTGTGGAAGTTTTGACAAAAACGACAAAAAATCTAAAAAATACTTTACCAGCAATGGTGAGTAAAATTATTGGAATGACGAAGATTTTTCAGGTTGTCGTCAATTTAAACCAACATGACCCGAACAACATTTGTTTCAAAGTGATCAAAGTATTTGATGACTCCATTTTACAAGAAGTCACGACTTCAAAAGGTTTATTCACAGAAGATACAATCCAATCAATCAGAAGTGAAGACACATTCTCAAAAAATGATTATACTCTCTAAAGCAATAAAAAAAAGAGGTAAAATCTTCACCATCATTCGAAACTATAGATCAATGACAAATTTTTTACGACACACAACGACAGAGAAAGCGACAAGGGTAAGTCTAACTCAATTACATCCATATATATTAACAAAAAACCTAAGTTAAAATAAACTAATAACATTTGTTTCTTTTTTCAGGTTAGGCAAGGAAAAAGACGATTGATAACAATCTACTATGTATCAAATGTACTTTTATGTGTAAATTATGTGTTAAAAATACCTTTAATATTAAAATTATCTTGACTTTTATAGTCGTAGTATTAACATTTACATAATAGTTTTTACATAATATCTATCCGCGGAATAGCTCGGGCAAATTTTCTAGTAAAAAAGATAATGCAGGAACATATGTAAACAACCTTTTTTGTTTGGGATTGTGCTCCTTTCTCGGCTTGAATTTCTATTCGGGTTTTCCTCACTAAGTCATCTTCTTTGCACTTCAAGTTTTGGGCCTGAGGTTTAGACCTTGCACCGAGTCATGATGAACTTCTCCTATTGGGCTTCTTTTAGGTTTCACCATCCAAGATATTTATCAAACTGTTAAACTTGCCAATTTGGGCTTGGACTTTGATACTATGTTGGAATTCTTGGGCATGCGTGATAGCGTAGGTGTTGGGATGTTGCTTTGTTGTTAAACTCTAGAGGACCAAAGTGCAATATGTATAAGTGTGTAGCCCCCAACTTCAACAAAATCAATTGACTTGTTCAAAGTTCACACCTTCTCACATATATGCATCTCATTCCTCTTTTCTTTCTTACATGTGGGACAAAGCCACTTCTTTCATCTTCTTTATTTTTCAAGAGTATCTTTTTTTTCACATACTTATTAATAATTATAAATTATGACTAAAAAATCAAATTGTTAATTTTGTTACTATAATCATTAATAAAAAAAATTATTCCAAAAACATTATTTATAATTTTATTATATTGAAACCCCAAAAGAAAAAACCTAATACATACACGTGCTCCGTTATTTTATTTTTAATTTGTGTATTCATGAAATAAATATTCGTGATTCTCTTTTCTAATGCTCTCATATTTTTTATTATTTTATAGTTTTGAGAATTTATATAAATTTCAAATAATGAGTTAGTTGTTTGTTGGTTATATTTATCAAACAACTTGTTGAATTTATCATTTAATTTTCAGCTATAAACAAACAGAATTTATTAACATAATAAAAATTTAGCACTTATTTTTTTCAACACTTAATTTTTAATTTTACCAAACAGTCCTTTAATCACCTTTCAGTTTGCATATTGTATAAATATCACAAAAGAATTCTAATAGTAAAAATAACCAAATTAACATTACAAATTATGAAAATAACCAACTTATTTCAAATTAAAATGAACATGAATCTCGTAAAACATAGGAACCTTTTTTTTAAACTAACATCTTTATTTTTAGAATGAGAAACTTATTTCCATCTTTAAAATCATTCTAAAAATCGCAAAATATTTCTATTACAAATAAACTAAATATTAATTCAAAAACACACAATCAACAAACAAGAATGTATTGTTCATAATCTAATTTTCTTTATTTTATTCTCGACAAATTGACGTGTTTTTTGAAATTGTTGAATTCACTTCAAAACATGTAAGGATTCAATTAAATAACGATGAAACACAATCTATGAATCAATACAATGAATGAGATAAATTGTATCAAATTTATCGTAATTTCTATTACTCACAAAGATTGAATATCACTTTAGATTTCATCATATTTTAAACATTCACATGTTTTTTTTTTTGTGAAATTAAGATTTATTGATGACACGTATATATTCAAATATGTTAGTTCATATATGTTCACTGTTCACAGATTTTATTTTGTATTTTTTTTGTTCACATTAGTAAACATATATAATATAACTTAAAATAGTACACTTGAAGTTCACAAAATGTGTGTAAATATAAAGTTCACGTAGGGCAGATAAATTTTTTAAAAATTTAGTTCACATATAATAACATTACACTTTAGCTATTAATTCATGTGTTCACAAAGATAAGTTCACTTTTTTTCAATTTCAAAGGGAGAAAATTCGATAAGTAGAAGGTCTTCTTAAATATGATAGAACCTAGAATGGTAATAGAAATTACATCAAATAAAAGTAAACTGTGACGCTGCTGAACTACAGTCATGAAAATTACTCAATTATTTTCACATGCATTCATAATATGTGGATATCTATGAACTTAAAAAAATTGAATGAATAATGAAATCATCTAAAAGTAAATGATTTATTTTATTTCATATATAACAATAAAAAAAATATTTCTTCATAATAAAAATGTTCACAAAAGTCCACACAAGGTAAGTACACAAAATGAAAAATATATTATTTTTTATAACAAGTAAAAAAATGAAAAATATCTTATTTCTTATTACAAGTAACAACTCAATCATGGCATAATCCTCATCCTCAACTTTAAACACCTACTTCATGTAAATCAAGTATAATTTTGTTAAAGTTGTTAAAGTGGTCCCGAACCTGCATACCTTCTGACATCTTCAAGGTGTGCAATCTCTTTTGATAAAGTTTATTGGTTAGTGACCTTTTCTTGTACTTGTTTTCAAGCTTCCTCCATAAGCCCACTACAGTAGCCTCATCAGTTATTTGTCTAAAAACTTCATCTGTCAAACTCAAGAGATTTGCACTATGAGTTTTAGACACAATCTCTTCCTTATCTGTCTCTGACAATCCTAGTGTTGACACCTTCTCTTTTCCATCAATTGTTGCTACACACCTCTACTGAACCAAGAAAACCGTCATCTTTAACTTCCACTTGTCAAGGGAATTCAATCTTTCAATTTTAAACTTCTGAGTCGACGTCATTTTCTACAGAATTAACTCCCAAGCTCTAATGCCACTTTCAAGGAATTGAGCAATAGAATTGCTAAATTAGATATGAGAATAAGAAACAAAGATACAAGATTTACGTGTTCAATTAATTTGATCTGCGTTTACAGACAGAGAGAGTATTCTTTATTGATGTATTGGCTAATGAGAGTAAAATCAAGATAATAAAACATTTATTTATATGTATACACCTTGACAACTAGCAAAAAAACAATTTTGCCCCAAGTGTCATTACCCTAGACCTAGACAAGAACACTTCAACTATATTCTAATCTACAAAGAAAATTGATACAATTCAACACTTTAGGTCTCCTCATACTGACATTTCAACGACTCAAATTCTTCACGAGGAACCGTAGAAACTGGAGTAACAGGTGCTCTAGAGGTTTTTATGTCAAGAAGGTTTGAATGTTCTTCCTTCTACTAGGCTCCTTCTTTATGACTTTCCATTTAAGATCTTGTTTGTACCATCATTGCTAGAGATTAAAGAGCACACGTTTTTTGTTTGAAGGCTAGTATCCTTCTTTCCGCAAAACGTGTCAATTGTTGTTGCCTGAGAACAACAATGAAAATTGATTGTGGTTCCAAAAATAAAATCTGCAAAAAGATAAAATTCATAAATTTGAGGTTTTGATACTCCGATTACACTCCATTATCAGTAAAAAGGGATGAGTGATCAATTTGGTAAAGTAACATTATGGTTTTTAATGCTTACCTTGAATGAAGAAATGAAGGGTCTATTTATAGATGATTGATCTGTTAACGTAATTTTCTCTTATTATGATCTCCTTTTGAACTCTGAAATTGAATTTGAATGTATAAAATATGACACTTTATCTTCTCTTGAATAGATTGGACTTAAGAATTTTTTGTTGTGTTAGGCCTTTACTATATCCTTATATATAGTGAGGTATTTAAACAATAAATCTATAAAAAATGAAAAATTATCTATATATTGGGACCTTTGCCTCTTAATGCTTTGCTTATTTCATAGGTTGGTATTCTATGGGATGATATTGTAAAAAATAAAAAAAAAATTATTTTAAATGTTGCTTAGATTGTATTGGTTATGATTATTTTTTATTATTTTAAAACTCTTAAAAAACTATGAGATTATAATCAATCAAATTGATGAGTTATTATGTTTTTAATATTTATTGAACAGTAAAACCCATAAATCAACTCATCAACTTAGACTCATTATCTCTCTAGCTCTATCAACTGATTTTGTATCGTTTTAGCCTATTTAACCTTTAAAATCATAGCATTTAAATAATACATTTAATACCATTATTTTTTCTATTAATTTGGCATTGACATGGATAACAACATATTATGTATCCCCTAAACTCCTAAACTTCGAAGTACACTGTTTAGCAAATTATCATAACAACACCCACAATGAATTAACAATATTGTATAAAACATCAACACTTGTATTTTATTTAACTTAACTTAGTTCTATCGTTTTATTTATTAAAGAATTCTAATGTTGTAATTATTAATTTTTGGAGTACATTAGACGTTAACTTAGTTCTATAGTTTTATCTTTATTAAAAAATATGATGTCGAAATTTTAAATTTTTTCAGTGACTGAAAATTTAAAAATTCCAGCATCATATTTTATTTTTTGACGATATTTTTGACATATTTTGTCGAAAATTTCTGACAAAATTTATGAGAACCAACCAAAAATATTTAGTCCTTTCCATCCAAAATAATCCAACTACAAAAAAAATTTTAAAACATTCCATCACAAATTTTCGACAAATTTCGTAAGAATTTTTTGACGAAATCCATCAGAAATGTTCTAGCAAAAATATTGGTTTTTCACCCAAGAAACAATTCTGGCTAAAAAATTTCCGATGAATTCCATCACAACATCAAAATTTTTTTACGGATTTCATTAAAAAAACAAATTTCAAATGATTCTCTAAAAAATGTTCTAACTAGGCAAAATTTCTAACAGAATTCGCTAGAAAAATTATATTTTGGACGATTTTCGTTGAAAATCTTTAAATGTATGTATTTTCCTCCAAAAGACTTTCCGTCTAACTCTTTAGTTCGATTAATTAACTGTTCAATTAAAAATTTGAATCAAATTGAACCATGTTTACCTCGAGGTAGTGTTACGATTTTACACTAAATATTATGCATTTAGAAGTTAAGGGATTGAGGGGATACATAATATGTTGTTATACATGTCATCACCAAACTAACAGAAAAAATAACGGTGCTAACGATTTTATTTAAATACTATGATTTTAGAAGTTAAAAAGGTTGAAATGATACAAAATTAGTTGAGGGGCCTGGAAGCATAATAAATCTAAATTCAGGAATATTTTAGGGTCAATTATATATATACCTTCATAAACTTTTTTATTTGCATGTTTTATTAAAAACAAAAAAAATTAAATATCAAACTTTTAACTTTGCATTTCATACATTATTTCACTAGCTTTACATAAAACAAAGGAGTCCATGGAAGCTTTCTTTACGGGAAATACAACAAGAAGTTTCACTAATCCTACGTTCAATCTAAGTTATTTTTTCAATGAAATGCAAAGCAAAATACATATATGTAAAAATTTTAAAACAGGATTGTGTCTGTAAATGAAAAAGAAAAACTTGTATAGAGTGTAATTATCCCGATATTTTATAGGTTCATTCTTTATTGAACAAATTTAACCTCATCTCACTCCTCTATTTTATTTTCACATATTTCACATTTATTCAAACTGCATTGTATGAGAAAGTTGACTCATCTTCTCAACTCCTTCGCTCTCTCCAACGTTCACTCCATTGATCTCGTTGTTGGCTTAGAATTCGTTTGTTTCCCAAACCTATTTCGATTATTTGCAATAGAATAAAAACTAAATAACATGTTCTAATTTTTTTAGAACAATAAAAACGAAATAATATTTTGTATTAATTTTAGACTAAACTGATTTTGAGTTAAATTAACTTTATTCATAAACTCAATATGGTCATTTTAATATTTTATCATTTTTTTCATTAATCAAATTAAAAAAATGCTATACATTAATCTTATATTATTTTTCCAAAACATCATAATTTTAAACGATATTATACATTACTATACTATATCAACTTGGTCAAAGGACAATAAAACTAGATTTAAAATGAAAGATTTCTAGTTTTGCCAAGTTAATAATACTTATGTCAACATCTATTGGAATTCTAATAGTGTTTCCTTAAATATTAAACACTAAAAATAATATTTTGTAAGTGACTTATTTTGTAGTTGTAAGCATGTAAGCATCAAGAGACGTGTAAGGATCAATTCTTAGTACATTTTGCACCTCTATTTTCTCTTAGTCAACTTATTGTCAACTAATACATATTTAGTTTTTTTATTTCACAATATTTTTCATAATCATACATGAATTAATTCTCTGCATCTCTATTTACATACTTCCATTTATATTTTTCTAAAGTTATCATCTTGTGGTCAACTTATTTTAACTAGTATATATTTATTTTTTTTATTTCACAATATGTTTCAAAACTAATGCATAATACGTTGAACGATTACATGCATCTCCATTTAAATACATCTATTTACATAGTCAACTTGTCAAGTCAACATATAATCAACTTGTAGTCGACTTACTGGCAGCTTCTTGTCGATTTGTCATCATTTTTTTTATTTCTTGTCAATTTTTTTAGTTTTTAATTCATAATGTTATTTATTTGTGAACTCATTTTTATTTTAGATTTTGTCAACTCATTGTTTGACAATACATTGAAAATAAGTTGACAAAAATCCAAACAATAATTTTTAATTATTATTGTTTATATAATTTAAACATTTGTTAACACATCATCAATTTTAGTGTTTATACAATTCAAACAATAAAGTCTAATTTCCAAATTAGTGACAGCCATAGCAGTCAAGTTGGGTAGACAAACAAAGTTGATAAAAAATTGACAAGTAGACAAAAAATTAAACAAAAAATTACACTAGCTTTACAAAATTATACTAATTCATTATTATTATTAACTATCAATCAAAATTGAAGCATCATAATGTAAATAAAAATACGTGCATGCATGAAAAATTAATCAACTAAAAAAGAGCTTGATTTTAAATGCACCAATTAACTAAATTAAAAAAAAAAGATGCAAAATAGATGAATGCATCAGACCAAATATCAAATACCAGAGTTTACTTTTGGGCAATGCGAGTAAGAAATTGCGAACTGAAGCTGGAAACAGATTCAAGCTCTGAAGTTGATGTCACTGACAATCCAGGACTAGAATCAGAGATTGTTGCTTCCAACATCCAGGAAGGAAGATCACAAGTTTACAAGCAAATGCCCAACTAGTCAAGCTTTAACTCCTGGCAAACCATTCTGCACAGAGAGTGAACGAATAAAGAAAGAACTACTATCAAATTTGAATCTCATACATGCCAATTAATTTACACTTTTAAGGCCAAAATTTTGAACCTGCCAGTCTAGAAGAAACAAAAGTATGAGGAGCTATGAGCTATCAATGAAATAAACAATAAACTGAAACATCTTAAACTAATAACTTGGATTTTCTTTTTTAAGAAAACACAAAGAAAGTTGATCAACGCACAAGCAATTTTCTTAGTTAGAGATGTAGTTAAGACTGGAGCAATAACCAGCATATGATATGACCCAACTCAAGTTGGCAAATACAGAATTGCTAATTCTGAGGTTAGCAATAATTTTGTGTTGCTTGAATATGAAACTAAATGGCGAACCAATGAGGGCAAGATGTTGTAATTTGAATAATCTTCAAAATCCTAGTTGGTAGTTATTTGAAAATCAAAGCATCTCGGCCAGGACCAACGCCGATGTAATGAATAGGCACTCCAACAAGTTCCTCTATCCTCTCCACGTATTGCTGTGCTGCTTTTGGAAGGTCCGAGTAGTTCCTAATGGAAGAAATGTCCTTTTGCCATCCACCTAAAACTTCATACTCCACCTGCATGGTTTCAAGTATTAGTTCACAATCAACACAACCAAAAACATGCGTCTTTCCTAGCAGAGCAAAAATTAATTGCAGCTTTAGACTAATGCCATTGATTGCATCAATTTAGACATGAAATTCACTTGCAGGAAAATCAAAGTTTTACCTAAATTCTAAGAGATTAAATTTAATTTTGGGTAGAATTATATACAGTTTCTAAAGTACAAATGGGGTAATGGTTTTGTGATTTCCACGATGATTCGATTTTGAAATGCAAAGATGATGAGAGCTGGAAACCAAAGAAAGAAGATGAAAGGAAAACTAAAAACTTGCCTCTAGTTGTTCAAGAAGTCGAAGATCTGCAGGGAATGATTTAACTGGTGTACCATCAGGTTGCTTATAAGCAACCCCCAATCGAATTTCAGGAAAATCCGACAAAACATCAAGTTTGGTGAGATTTAAAGAAGCAAAACCATTTATCTGACAACAATACTTCAATGCAACAATATCAAGCCAACCACATCGGCGAGGACGACCAGTTGTAGTTCCAAACTCTTGACCAGCGAACCTTAGAAGATCTCCACCTTGACCCAAAATCTCTGTGGGGAAAGGACCAGAGCCAACCCTGGTAGTGTATGCTTTCACCTGAAAAATAACAAACCTTTAGAGTTAGTTCAGTTACAAATCTATAACATAGTCATGCACAAACTCTAGTACTGCATACTCATCAATAAATTGCGAGTATCATCTAACCCAAATATATAATACTACAAGGAGAACTCGTCCAAAGTAAAAAAGAAATAACAAAAAAACTTACCACTCCTATAAGATCGCCAACAACTTTAGGAGCAATACCAAGACCAGTGCAAATTCCACCTGCAGACGGGCTACTAGAAGTCACAAAAGGATAAGTTCCAAAGTCAATATCTAACATGGTAGCTTGGCCACCTTCTACCAAAATCTTCTTATTCTCTGCAATTGACTCATTCATGAAACACACAGTATCTGTAATGTAAGGCTCCAATCTCTCAGCAAATCTCTTGTACTTCTCAACTTCATCCCTCAACATCTCTGGAGTGTACTTAAAACCTTGGAATCTAGCAGCAACATCTGATAATAGAAGGTCCAGCTTTTGAGGGAAAGTATCCATGTGCCTCAAATCACCAACTCTAATTCCATTCCTAATCATTTTGCTGGAGTAACAAGGTCCAATTCCTCTTCTAGTAGTGCCAATAAATGATTTAGCAAGCTCAGCTTCTCTAAGCCCGTCAATTTCTTGATGGAAATCAAATAACAAGTGAGCACGGTCAGAAACAAATATTCTTCCTTTGCAAGAGACACCATTGGATTCAAGGCCGTCAATTTCCTTGAACAGACCAGGAAGATGCACCACAACTCCATTCCCAATGAGACAGAGAGTATCCTCATTCAGAATACCCGAAGGAACAAGATGGAGAGCAAATTTCTTTCCCTCTGCATTGTAGATCGTGTGACCAGCATTAGCTCCACCCTGACATTAAATAAGTTTCAAGGATATGAAAAAAAAATGAACACAAAAACTACACTAATTTTCAAAACCCAAAGGGTATAATATATTATTTGCCAACTTTTGTGAACTAATATTGCACATTGATTTCAGTGTTGCTATTACTCTCTAACTAGAAACAACAAACAGAATCTCACAAAATCTGGGACAAACAATAACAAGAACAAGAATAAGAAATGTGACAAAATGGAAGTGATACAGAAAACTATTCAAATTCATTAGATATCCATGGAGGGGAATAATTATGTATAAAGAAGGTACCTGGCAACGAGCAACAATATCGAAGTGTTTGGCCAAAATGTCAACCAACTTCCCTTTCCCTTCATCTCCCCACTGGCATCCTAACACACCCGATACTTGACTCAGTGATCCAATTCGATTCACTTCCGACTCAGCCAAACCCAGTGAGGCCGAGGCCGAGGCTGAGGCACGAAGCTTCAGACTGATGGAAGTTGATCGGGAAGAAGTAGGTGTTAGGTGGGAGGATGTTAGAGAAGCAGGCCATGCCTTGGTTTTTGCAGAAAATGTTATCTGAAATGCAAAAACAGAAAAATCCTTCAATTCCAAATAGAAGAACTTGAAACATACGGGCTACAATATCACAATTATAGTGTAAGCAGAAAGGTATAAAGCAGTTTAAGAAAAGGCAGGAACAGTGAAAGAGATCAGTCATACTTTTTCAAAAACAAAAATTATCCTGTATGTTTGAGAAAAGAAGATGAAAAAGATTATCCATGGAATAGAAAGGCACTCTTACAACAGGTCATCTCCACCAATTTTTTTTATTGTTTCTAGAACACCGTACAGAACTTTCTGGCATGTCCTAAAAGTTAATTAGCATAAAGAGGGAAATTGAGCTTCATTGAACTCAAAAGGTTAGAGAGCTTTCATGTCTAGTTTGAAGAATACCCCAATGGCATTAGCATTAATCTTCATAAATTTGAGAGCAAATAACACACAATAAAGCACTCATTAATTCATATCTAAGGTGTCCTTGCTGAGATTAAAGTTCGAAGCAGTACAATTGATAATTTGAAATCTTTGAAAGCACGGATTAGGATTGAAAACCCATCCAAGCACAAAGCCATACGGCGAATAGAGCCTCAACATTTCAAGATGATGTTCTCAGCAGACAAAACATAAAAAAATCAAATTTTCTAACACTATCAACTGCTAACACATTTAACACTTAGGTAACGTAAAACGAAAGTCAAAACTACCAAAAAAGAAGAACAAGAAAAAAGAATATACATATAAAATAAAGAAAAGAAAACAGACCTCGTTCTTGTGGCGAGTGCGGATAGTCCCGAGCCCTTTATCAACACGAAGCAGGGACGGGGGCAACGGGTTAGCAGAGAGGTGAGTAGGAGACATAGTTGCAGACATGGCACTTAGAAGTCGACGGCGGTGGTTAGGTGAAAAGTTGTGTCGGAGAAGACAGAAGGAAGCTTGTGCTCTGCGTAGGGTTTATTAAGTGAGGTTTATTAAGTCAAACTGTTGTCTCTGTTTTTTTAACATATTGTCTTGATAGACAGAACTAAAAATCATTTTACATAAAATTTTCTAAATAAATTTTGGGTTTTAATAAATGTTAAAAATAAAATTACTTAAAAAATATTTGATAGATATCTTTGGGACTATGACTATTCAGGAGAGATTTCATTGGGTGGTTAAAATTTGACTTATGGTATTTGGCAGAAATTAATTTTCTGTGGAAAATTATTTTTCATATTTCAGAATTTTATTTTTCAAAATTATATTTTTTAGTATTCTATATTCAAATATTTAAAAATATAAAAAATATATTATTTTATATTTTAGATAAGAGAAATATTTTTTTAAAAAATATATTAAGAATAATTATTATTTTCCATTAATTTTTAAGTTATAATTTTGTTGACTTATTTTTTGTTGCTAACAAACATTAGAAAACTAAGAAAGCATTTTCCTGGAAAATGAATTTCTCCTAACAGAGCCTTATATCGAAATTTGTTGCTTTCATGAATTCAAATAACATTATGATAAACACTCTTTGGCAATTGAATTTTAACAATAGTACGTCATTATTTTAGAATTTTAAAACAGTTTCGAAGTAAGAAATATTTGATAACACTAGCTAAGTATTTATTTTAACATATTGAACATTCAATTATTTTAAGAAGTATAATTTTATGTATTTAGATGAAAATATATTTTCAAAAAAGTGTAAAATAATTTTTATTGTATATCTATAATACTTATAAAATAATAGCATGATTATTATTTTAAATTTATTTATTTTTAAAATAAAAAATATAATCTTAAAAAATTTATATAATTTTTATAAAAATATTATTTAAAAATACTATTTAAAAAATTATTTGTGATATCAAATTTTAAATTGATATATTTTTTAAAATTTAAAAAAATTTATATTACTACTAATTTAAATAAGAATGCAAAATTAAATTTATTATAAAACAATAATTATAACATTATATTATCTAATTGGATTTTAAATAAAAAAATGACTAGCACAAAAAGAAAAATAAAAATATCATTTTTAACTAGAAAATTAAAATTCTAACCTACCCCAAGATTTTTTCCTTAGAAAAAGAAATATACTTCCTTTAATTAGTGACATGTAAACATAACTAAATAACCAAATTATCATTATTGGGTTCGAGCAAAAAGAATGGTTTAATTATATTTTAAATAGAATAAAAGGTAAGATATTTGCCAACATCTTTAAATGTAGAGCTGTCAATTCGTTTTAGACGTATCATAATCGTATCGTGTTATTTTTTATTAAACGTCATTGTTGTGACATAAACATTACAAATCTTGAATTCATGTCATAAGTGTATATTTACAAATTGTGTTATCGTGTCAAAAATTGATAGATTTATTCAAAAGCAACACAGATTTCTAACCTGGGCCAATAATATAGGAACAAAGTACATTGGTTGTTATCTTAAAAGACTCATTTTCCTTTAATGCCAAATCATAAATAGATCTACCTTCAATAGTATTTTTTTTAACTTTTTTGGGACTAATACCATTTGTATATATTGTTTATAATCACCTCTTCTTAGCATGTCATCCATATTTTCCCTCTCCTTCATAATAAATTGTAGATTGTTGAGACAATACTGCAAATACTATAGAATTTCTTGTTTAAATCTGTCAATGGAGAAGCATTCTCGGATACTTCCTTGAATCCTTTCTCAAAGGCAGCATCAGACATGAAATCGCTAATACATTTATCTGTATCAAAGTAACTTTTAACCTTCAAACTTTTCTTTGCATTTTCCAATTGTTCAATGGCATCTTGGTAGTTCTCAGAATAGCCATTCAGTCATAAATAGATTGCTTTCTTCTTTGGATTTGACAAGTCTTGGATCTTGTAATGAATGTAACTTTGCTT
>CANYCX012700219.1:0-12367 GCA_948193385.1 Breynia disticha f. nivosa
TTTAATTAACCCTCCATTCGTATTAATATATTTTGTCGTCGTTTTCTTTTCACGATCGACTTAAACATTTCCGATTTTTAATTTATAAAAATTTTACATTCTTCAACAAATTATTAATTAAAATAATTTGCGAAAAATTTCCCAGTATTTTATTCGTATATTATTTTAATATTTAGTTTAAATACGACATTTTTATGAAATTTTGGGGTGTTACACTGCTAGCTCTAATTCGTGCGTCAGGTAATTAACCTTATGCTGCCTCAGCTGTCGAGAAGCGTATGCAATCACTCTCTCATTTTGCATCAAAACTACTCCCAAACCCACTTTAGAAGCGTAGGTGTACACAACGAATCCCCCACCATCTGTCGGTAATACTAACACTGGGGCCTCTACCAACCTCCTCTTCAATTTTTGAAAACTTTCCTGGCACCGCTCACTCCAAACAAATGGGGTGTTTTTCTTCAAAAGATTAGTCATTGTCCTCGCCAATTTGGAAAAATCGACGGTAAACCTCCAGTAGTACCCTGCCAAAATCAAGAAACTACGCACCTCGGTTTCATTCCTAGGAGCATCTTACTCTTGTGCCGCTCCAATCTTACTTGGATCTAGCATCACACCCTCGGTAGAAATGACATGCCCCAGAAATACCACTTCTCTCATCCAAAACTCGCACTTCTCGAACTTGGCATACAACTCTTTTTCCCTCAGTAGCTCTAATGCAATCCGGAGATGCCCCTTATGCTCCTCTTTGTCCTTGGAGTATACCAATACATCATCAATAAACATCACTACGAATCGATCCAGATACGGTTGAAACAACTTATTCATTAAGGCCATGAAGGCTGCCGTTAATCAGACCGAATGACATCATTGTGAACTCGAAGTGGCCCTAACCAGTCCTAAATGCTGTCTTAGGAATGGAGCTCTCCTCCACTCGCAACTGCCAATACCTTGATCTGAAATATATCTTAGAAAACACTGTGGCTCCCCTCGACTGGTCATTCAAATCATCAATTCTCGGCAGTGGATGTTTGTGCTTCACAGTCAATTTATTCAGCTGTCGGTAGTCTATTCTTAGTTGCATAATCCAATCCTTCTTCTTTACAAACAATACCGGTGGGCCATAAGGCGGCACACTAGGTCAGATTTTTTCAGAAGCTCCTCTAACTGCCTCTTTAATTCTTGCAACTCTACTACTGCCATTCGATATGGGGCTATCGAGACTGGTGTGCAAACTGCTGCACATGCCATTTTCCGACTTCTTTTGATTCCCAACATATGCATATGCCTCTATATACCTTTCCCTAACATAATCCAACCTTATTCCACATTAAACAGACATTTTTTTGGGGCGTTACAACATAAAAGAATTTCGAGAAAAAAATTCTTTAAGAGGGAAGATTTGTAATATCCTCATCCTAAAACCTTGTAATTAATGAAATGATTTATTAAAGTAAGCTAAAAATGAATAAATAAATCGTATTTAAAAGATAGGTATAAAATCGCTAAAGGTGAATATTTGAAGGAAAAAAAATATAGTATTAAGGGCGTGCCAAGGTCATGTTGTTGGGCATAGGCTGTGCCGACAGGCACAGGTTGCACCAATTATAAATGAGGGCATATTGATGAGACAATTGTATATTAATCTTGGAAATTAAAAGGCGAGACGTGTCATTGGCATAGGGAGTGACAATATTTGCACGGGGTGTGCCAATGTAGCATGGGTCGCGCCAAATTCAATTAAAATGTGTTGGATTTACATAAGCTTCGGAAATTGAAGCATGATGAAGGAAAGGAAATAGAAAAGAACAAGAAAGGAGAGTGAGCAAGAAAGGAGTTATGAATATGTGCATTTCGTACAGGAAAGGAAAATGAGGGAAAATAGAAAAGAACAGGAAAGGAGAGTGAGCAAGAGAAAGAAATAGAAGTAGGAGTATAGCTAAAATAAATCAGAGGAAAGAAAATATTGACTGAAGAAATACTGAATATTCGATTAAGGAAAAAGAGGTAAAAATAAATAAGGAGTTATGAATATTTATTCGTATAATTGTCATGATTTATACGGATATTTGTTATTTGAATTATGGTATTGATTATAGGAAAATTATTCGGTGAATTTATTGGATATTTATAGTAAGATCAGAGTTTCGAGGAGCTAGGAAAAAACGAAAATATAGGTGAGTAATCCAGACTCACCTAAATAAGGGTATATGTGTGATCGCCTAAAGATAATTAACGGATATACTATGTTGATTGAGTGATTAGTTAGAAGAATGAATTATATATGAATTGTTAGAATTGCTAGTGTGTGAGAAACTATTGTTGAGATGTGCAGGGGTTGCACATATGCTATGAGGATAATAGTCAAAGTGTTTGGTGTGATGATTTACTTATTTGTTGATTGAAATGATGCATAGAGAAAATTATAGCATATACATTTGAATGATTATGATGTTTGATAGGATAAATGTGATTACAGGTGAAACCCTAGGAAATGACAAGATAAGTCTAAAAATAGTTATAAAAAAGAAATCAGAAATAATGAATATAAAATATATGTTTAAAGAAAAATAGAGATATCGATATGATAGGAAGTTCATGATCATTCATGACTTCATAGTTACAGAAACGTTATTATTGATACAGATATATGATCGTATTTTAGCAAATAACATTAACGATTTTATATATGAACATACGATTGAATGATTGAACAAGTACAGAAATGAGAACAAAGAGAAAGCATATACAAAACATAACAAAATGAAAAACAAAACGCAAACAGGTACATACAAAACAAAAAATGCAAACAGGTACGTTTAAATATCTTTGTAGATATATGATTGCATGTTTGCATTGATTGATATGATATGGATATGGTATTGGTGAGATGATGGATTGGTAATATAATAATCGATCATACTGGAGAGGAGGCATGGAGAGGAAGTTACTGAGCTAATGCATATCATTTTACGTTGCATAACGAGATATACAGAGTTATTGTATATGATTAAAATGATTACAGGAATTGCAATCAATTATAAATAGTATACATTATTGCGATCATATAATCGTATTATGATTCATATGATTACAGGAAATGCATTTTGATTATAAATGATTTGTATGATTGTGTTTATATATTTAACATGAATTACAAGTGAATAAATCAAATTATCTGATACAAGAATAAGCAAATAATACAAAATACAAATAAAATGATAATTAATCATATTAACAGCAATTCCAATTCACAGAGTTAATACAGGAATTGAAATAAAAATAAACATCAATTTCAATCGACAAAGTTAATATTAATGAAATGATAATTAATCATAGATAATTACTCATTGAGCCCTCAACTCACACAACTGCGATATGTGTGTTTTAGGAACATGAAAAGGACAGAGGTTCATAGAAGATAAGTCATCAAATGGGTCAGTTGCCGCTCCTTAGCATTTCCTCTCTCTATAGTCAAACAGGATTATATATATAGTAATATGTATAGATAATTGTTGCATGGGATGTGTGTTTTATTGATTATATGACAGATTTATGCAGATGGTATGAATTGATTATTACACGATTTTTAAATGAAATAAAATAAACAGGTACGATTTATAATAGGTTGATAATTGGTTGATTACAGCAATACAACAGTTGCATACAAACCATGCCAGAAAAACATGAGTTGTGTATTGTAGATGAACAGGAATGTGGTGGTATAATATGGGGCCATGCCCATGGAACGTATTTCACTAACACAATCTATGTTCTATACCGAGTTACAGGACAGGATGTATACTATTGTACATATACCTAACATATGATTTTGATAAAAGTATTAGTACAGGAAAAGTTTTTAAATATTCTGCGTTAGAACAAAAGAAAGTTTAATCACATGATTAAATACGTAATAAGTGTAGGTTGTTTTATTGATCATGCCAAAGACATATAGTATTTGAATTAGTTAAATTCATGTTTCATTTTGAATTTGCTTCAGGCATGAATATGTATTTGTAATATGACACAAATGAGAATTTATGTAATTTCTCTATTACATATTTCTTTTCTATCACTAATTTTGTGATATAGAGTTATTCCTGATTTCTGTCATTTGTTATATCAACAGTGATAACCGTTATCACAATTATCTTCTCAATAAATTAAACATGATTTTGGAGAGAACAAAACACTTTAAATTAAAAATTGTGTTCCTGTAGGTAGTTATGTATTAGCTCTTTCGGTTCCTTCAATTATTCTTTTATAGAAGATATTGTGTGCACATAAATTTCTCTCATTTTCAGTTGAGAGAAATATTTTTTATCTTTTATTCTAAAGTGTGTAGTTGCATAACTCACGAATCATCATTCTTTTTATGTGATTAACAAAATAGTTCTTCTTAAACTTCCAATTTAATAATACTAAATTGTTAGAATGTTTAGATCAGCAGGAACTAAAAGCAATATAGAGTAGCAATATATAATTCTTCAGGAACTTAAAATAATATCAATTCATTTGAAATCATTATCAATTCTTCAGGAAATAAAATTAATAAATTTATAAATATTATAGTTCTTCTGGAACTTTTAATTTAGTAAAACTAGATTCTCCCTGAAAGAAATCTAATTTATAACATATATATAAAACAATTAATTAATGCATAATTAATTAAATTGGTAAATAAAAGGAAAAGAGTTTCTTACCTTATAATCTATTTAATGCACAGCAGAATGAAATTGTTACCACATAAAGGTAATGCTCGTATCCACAAGCGTAAGAACATCGAGATACATGTGATATTTTGCACTCAATCCTGCACCAAAAAATCTAATCGACCGACTCGGAGAGAGTTTTTGAATTCTCATTCTGAAGCCTCCACAAAGGAATCTAATTTGTATTGGTGGTTAATGTGTTAGAGTAGCATCAAGTGTGTGCTGAGAATGAATATTTATAAAGTGGAGGTACCTATTGGTGAATAGGTACATTTCTAGTAACATTTACACTTTAGTCCCTAAACTAAAAGTGTTTCTAATTTAATCATTCTATCAAATAAACCATAATTAAGTCCTATAGCTTAATTATATTTATTTGACAAACCAAAATGTCATGGGAGAAATAAATTATTCTCTTATCTCCCACTACACATGATGATTGCGAGTACAGATACTATTTTTAGAGATCATATTCCATCTCTTTCTACTGCGGACGTATGATCTTCAACGAAATGAGCTAATGGTAGTTAAGCAGCTCAAGTATAAAAGAAGATTACTCTTTATTTTCTATTCTCAACTAAACGTGATTATTCCCTAGATTACTTTCCTAATATCATTGATTTTGACTTTAATCTCATGAAATCTTGTCATAAATACTAATTACATATCTTATAAGAACCATTGATTAGCCATATTCATAATATTTCTCTCAAGAACACAGTAATTTGGGCACAACGTTATATGAACTCAAGTGATATCTTTGGATATAATCTTCAGCATCTATTATTGATCCACATATGTCATAGCATCTAACCAAAGCATCCATGTATGCCCACTCATAGCTAATGAAACCTATTTTTACAACGAATTAAATTAAACACCATGACATATGCTTCATGATAATATCAAAGTAAGAAGAGAACTTGTAGAAATCCTCTTGAGTGCTACTGGTTCTCATATAAGAAAAATTGAGATCAATTTCACTTTAATCATTTTTCCATCCCTTGGTTAGTTTATACACATTTTACTCAATTGTGCTGTGATGTATTCAACGATAGAATTTCTAAGTATATTTGGTAATTGTTTTTTCCTCCAATAACTGCATAATATTGGCATTTTTTCTATAGTGATAGAACACAAGTAACACGCCCATGTGAGTAGGCTACTTTTGTAACATGCTCTATAAAACTACACAAAATAGTCTTATGTATAATGTTATATGTCACACAGACATTTGCCATGTCACCAATTCTCAAGAAACCAATTTCTTTTTACATGAGATTTTAACTAACATATTTTCTTTTAAAATCTCTCGTTGACTAATAAATGAAGTCTATGCTTAGTAATTCCTTATACAATAAAGTCATTCTTAACTCAAAACAATACTTGTGTTCTATTAGCTTCTTTAAGCTATCGAGTATGACTATCTTCCAAGATAGTCATATATCTTCGAGGCAATTGGACCTTAGATAGTACACAAAATATATCTTCTCAAAACTGCTCTATGTATAATATTTATAACTATTAATTAATGAAAAACTTGCTCTCTTGCTTCCTACCCTCTTGGTTTATGTAAGAACCATGCGACATCAGTTCCACTTTTAGATCCTTTAACAAAGTTATTTAAACATTTTAGTGTTTCATAAGTATCTTCCATATTACTTCCTCTAACCCTACTCATGGATTAGATTTGTTTATCTTGCTTATTTTTCAACATAATAGAATCGTCACTTGTACAAAATAAGTTTCAAACTTGTATTGCAAGTTACTCTCTTGTACTTAACAAGATTCTGGCTTATTAAACAAGTTGCACTCTTGTACTAAACTAGACATACCATATGTGGACTACTACATAGTACGATAATTAATAGTTTATGGATACAAAACTCATTAGGAAGACTAATTAATTCTTTATATAGTTACTTGAAAACTCATTTTCAAAGTTAACTCATAAGTCATTCTTATTGTGCTAGATCACTTAATTCTAACCACAAGTGTATTACTAATACATCAATAAGAATAAGAAAGTTCAAACACTCTTATGTTTTTCAACTTTGTAATATGCAACACACTCTCATAATTAAAATCTACCTTTGAGATTTGTGAGTCCAAAAATTAGACTAGTCCTGTTAAGTAAATCCATTAGAGGTAAATTTTACAATGAGTCAAATAGTCACACAACTTCTTTTTAACATTATTGTACAAATCCAACTTTGATTATTAATTTTTCTCATTAAACTTTTTAGATACATGATCCTAATACAATTTTAACACATAATTTAAATTTACTCAAAAATAATATCATTTTGTTCTCTTTGCTTTGGTTAGATCAACTAATACTCAATTTTCTTTTGATCCAACAGATGTTAATCACATTCTCAATGCTTAATCCAATAACATAGAAATGGGATGAGATAGCATTGATAGTTTATTCTTGACAAATGAAGTTACTAAAAGAATCATGAACAATTCAACACTTGATTGTTGCTTCAAACTCTTTTAACTTATTTTCAAAACGTAAAGACATGTCACCAAAACATTGTCTTTACATTTAGAACCCTCTCATTGGGAATAAACTCCAAAACTCTAAAGTTATCAAGTTCAAAAACTAAAAAATTCCACACGAGTCAAAAGCACCTAGCTCCCACTAGAATAACATCCAATAAAATTAAGATCAGAGCCATTTGCATATAAGGAAGATGTCGTTATAATGCTTAACTATAACCATAAAATATTGCTAAATACTTTATACACTAATTCCTTTTCTTCCTTCAAAATTCTCCTACTCGAATGGACTGATCATGAAGGAAACACATCCCTAAAATCTTATATAAACATAGGCACATCCATTTCCTGCCAATTTAAAAATCTATTCATGAAGAATTGATTACATATGTTTGTTACTTAAAGTCTTTGATACAAGTCTACTCATATCATCCAATGAGAATATATGTCCTCATGACACAATTAGAATATTACTTAAAGAACTCTATGTATAATTTCAGTCTTCTATGACTAAAATCCACGTGTTCACTAGAAATACATCTCATGAACAATGTAGCTATATTATTCTTTTGACTAAACCATAAAATTCCATAAGATGCATAGGCAAAAATATTTAAGGATCTAAGATGAATAATTCCTCCTTATGTTCACATAACTGTTGTTATGGAATTGGATATAAACACCTCATGTTTAAATCCATGTCATCACTTGAGCTTATACTTCAGTCAATTCCACTCACAACGTTGGTTGATCATAATGTTTTTTGATTGAAACACATTTTGACAAATAAGATTCAAGAAGCAACTAAATGTCCTTATTTATGTGTGATGTCTTAACCAATTATAGCTATTACGATAATGGTGATATCACAAAGTGATGAACACATTAAGCCCATGCCTACTCCTTAAACTCCTCATCAACTAATGACAACAAAATGATTTAATAATAATTTAGCTTAACTAGTATTCATACTACTAGTATATTGCTATTCCATAAGATGCATAAGAATTTCCTAACACTCCTCATCAATCACAATTAGGTAACTCAAAACATAAGAATTTCCTAACACTCTAACAATTAGCTAATTGTTCAAAATAATTTAGGCTAACCTTGGCTAAAGTCACATGCAAGGAGATTACATCATCACTAAGATAATGCTTAGAACAAAGTGATAACATTTATCTCTAACGTTATCGGGGGTCCAGACATGTCATTAAATGACCTAAAACAACCACAACCGAGCCATAACTCCCTCCCAACAACTCAGACTCTCTCAAAACTCTCAAACCATCATCCCAAGGTATCCTAAGCATCAAACCTACCAAGAAACACTGGATTTTTAGCGGATTAACAACGAATATGTCCCCCATCGATTCCTCTTCATTCTAGGGTTAAAAGCTAAAAAGGAAGAAGGTAAGATCCTCATTTCTAATCTAAAATGTGATGGAAAATAGATGCATTTGGTAGGGTTTTAATAGGTTTTCATAGTAGATTATGATTCCATAAACCTTTAACCCAAAAACATAAGATTTGGTCAAACTTAAGAGATTTAGTTTTATGGGAAAGTTGGGGTTTTTTAGGAAATCAGTAGGGTTTGTGGAAAATAGGTGTAATGTGAGTTAAATGATTGTAAATGTGATGTATGTGTGTAGATGTTGACATTCAGAACCCGAATCAGAGATCGGGCGGCGGATTGAGTCTTCAGGCCCGAGGTAAGTGCTTTTACCACTTATTTTAGTGCGTTTTGTTATAAATGGTTGATTATTTGTGTGTGTTACTTGTTTAATGAATGAAGAATTATATATGAGTGGCTTGGTTATGTATGAGTTTTGTTGTATTCGTTTGAGAAATGATAAAATAATTTAAGAACGTTCGATTTTGATTCAGTGATGAGTGGATAGGAAGTGTAATCTTGTATTAAACATGTGCTTGTAAAATGGTATGGGTTGATGTGATGGATGACTTGTATGTTTGACTTACATAATCATGCGAATGGAAGTAAAATGGCAAAGGTGCATGTAAATGTGTGTTCTTTATGGAAATGGGGCTTGTGCCAATGCTTTTGAATTATGCTAAGTGTAAAAGAAAGATTGGTGCTTCTTTACAGTACACCATGACATTATGGCATCAGGATAAGCATTTTCTGTATGTTCATGATAAGAGACTCATGGCCAATTACGCGCATAGAGAGATGACTCTCTCTTATAGGGGCCTTGTGGCCATGCAAAGAGAGTGGATTCTCTCTTATGTACAAAAAAAAGAAAAGAGGGCCTTCTGGCCAAAGCGCAACTAAAACAAGGGCCTCGTCGCCAATTATGCGCATAGAGAATGGACTTTCTCTTGAGATGTGAAGACTCTAGAGCATGGCATTGTATGTTGAATTTGACATTTACATACATATGCATTCATGTTTCATTACCTTAGATTAGTGTGCTATGATTGGATGCAAGTATGATGATGGATTATGTATGTGCATGAGCTTGAGATTGTGATATGGATGCTATGATGTTGGTATGAGATAGTTGATTGAATGAGTATGAACTAAAGAAATGATAAATGATGTGTGTGTTGATGTTATAAATGTTGTTTCATCTCGATTTAGTGTGTTAATCATGTTTTCAATGGTTAGTTGTGATGACTGGGGAGGGTGGAGAGGAGTTGTATGACTGTTTTGAAGGTTACTTAGTATGCTCAGTGTTGAATGATATGTGTATGTGAATAAAAAACTTAGAATTTTGGATAGAATTCTTCTGGATGAAGGTTGCTTAGTATGCTCAGTGTGGAATGATATGTGTATGTTAATCTTAGGTTAACACACGTTATTCATAGCTACAAACCAAGGGAAACATAACATACATTACCTAGGGTATAAACCTACGTTATTCTTGCCCAGAAACCAAATTTTGGCCCAAATAACATACTAATGTATATCTAAAGTACCCTAATGATTCAGGAGGTTTCCTAAACATATAAAGCACCTAAAATATTGTATGTAACATGACAATAACTAGCCTTAAGGGAATTTACGCACGAATACGACATTTGTGTTTTATGAACACACCTGTATTGGCCGAAGGTTCCCTTGTGCATTCAGCATAACAACTATAGGGATTCACTTACTGAGTATTGTATCTACTCACCTTTGTTTTCTTGTGTTAATGTGTGCAGAGCTATAATAACATGTGTTAGGATATTCGTTTAGAGGAACGGTGGAGCTGAGGCGTGTGATAACGTGCGGATAGGTTGGCTCCTAGAGGATTTTTTGGACACTTATACTTTTGTATTTTTCAAAGCCATACACATCATTGTATAATCTTTGGCATATGCATTATTTTAAACTGAGACTATTTGCTTCCACATACTTTACAGTTTATTTGTATTTGGCCCGATTTAAATGACATGTATTTTTGCCACTATTTATATATTACCCTTGTGATTGTTTCAATCTGTCTTTGGAAACTTTTCTTATATATTTCTCCTTATACAGGAGTTTTGTTATGGTTATTAAAAAAATTGGGCAAAAATCAAGGGTTATTGACAAAATGAATTTATAAAAATTGGGGCACATTTAGTGGTATCAGAGCGGGGATTAGATTCCCTGCGAATTGTACCAAAAACTTGTTTTCATTGCATCGTATTTCATGAAACTAAAGTTTTCAAATGGTTATTTTGGATAGGATGGAGCCCATAAATGACGTATCACACGAGGTTACCGCCGAGTCCTAGGAGTCCGTGCAGGGACAGGGACTACTCCCCTGATGCGGAGCACCACCTGCACCCGGCGCAGCACCATCAGTACCCTGTGCTATACCACCGTTTGACCCAGCCTACGACCAATTTTATCACACGATGTTACAGTAGACGTTGGGTAGACAGAGAGGCCAACAGGGAGGTCACTAGGGAGGCCAGCAGAGGGAGGGCCTCGATATTGACAAGAACGTTTATGAGGTGCGCAAGGAGGGCACCAAATCATTTGAGGGGACCACTGACCACCGAGGCTGAGGATTGGATTCGACACAAAGAGCAGATCCTTAACCAGTGTAGGTGCACGCTCAAGCAAAAGTTGAGGTATACTATGTAACATTCTCAAATATGTTAGGATTGATATATAAGGAAAATATATCAAAATAGAATCGAATTGGATCGAAACAGGTTGGAAAATTGAAAGATACAACAGACTACCCAGATTAATGTATGTTAATATGGAGTAGACTGAAGAATAACGTATGTTATTCATCTAGAAAAATAACACACGTTAATTTAAAAAAAGCACGTTAACGACCGACAGAGCTATTTTTAAAAAGGCTTGGAAACGCTTCATTTTCACCCAAAAACATATCTAAACGCTCCAAGAAGTTCTCTCAACTTCGAGATAACTTCCTAAGGTCATCTAGACACTAAATCAACTAACAAACACAAGGATTACTGTGGATTTTCCACTGAATCATGCTTTAAAGGTCAGTTTCTTCATTTTAGGGTTTTAAGTAGGAATTTTCGATTTTGATCCGAATTTGATGTGTAAAATGGATGTGTTTGGTATGGTTTTGATGGGTTTTTAGTGTAGATCATTAATCTATCAACCATAAACTTCAAAACATAAGATTTGAGCATGATTCAAAAATTTTGAATTTTTGGAAAACTTGTAAATTATGGATTTCTGGAAAGACAGAAAGTTGTAACAGGTTTGGTTGATTATTAGTAACTAGTTGGATGATAGAAAACATCATTTGGTTGCCTTGGGACAGATTGGATATGGAGAAAGTTTACTAAAATGTTGATTTTTTTTGGATAATTGGATTTTGATGATTCTGAAGGTAGAATCAATGATGAATTGGTTAAGTAATACCATATTTGTGATTAAATTCGTACAAGAGGATCTGTACGACGAGAGGTGTGATTTTGGGAGAAGAGTTTTCGTCGAGTTTTGGACGTATTTTGAGGTAAGTGTTCTTACGTTTACTAAATTGACTTGTAATTAGTGAAATTACGTTGATTAAGCAAAGTTAAGATAGTTGGCCCATAATGCTATGTTGAGTTGTTAGGTTCTTAGTTGAACCATAATGAATGAGATGTTTGGATTATGATATGTTTTGATTGAAAAGGATTATTTACCTGTGTGGTATTGTTTGATTTGCTTTGTGTGAGCT
>CANYCX012700513.1:0-10154 GCA_948193385.1 Breynia disticha f. nivosa
GACTCTTCAAGTCTCGATCGAGACTTGACCAAACGGCAGAATCAGCGTGGGCAGAACACTAGTCTCGATCGAGACTAGTCTAGTCTTGATCGAGACTCGGCCAAAACAAAGGAAAAGTTGGGTAGAAAAGATGTCTCAATCGAGATTCATTTCAATCTCGATCGAGACTCAACATTTTGGATGCCAAAAGTTGGACAGAACATGAGTCTCGATCGAGACTCATTGAGTCTCGATCAAGACTCATCCGTGATTCACTAAAAATAAGACCAAAATACCTTTAAAATGAGGGTTAAAGTGGGGGCATTCCAGACAATTCGCAAGGGGCTGAAAATTGGCTTATAAATAGAGGTTGTTAGGGTTTCATTTCTTGTCTTTTGACCCCTTGGTGGCTGGAGGAAAAGAAGGCTATGAGGCAAGGTTTTTCTTCTTCTTTTCTTCCTCTTTATTTTCCTTTTCTTGATTTCTTTTGTTTGTTAATCTAGCCATGTTAGGCTAGGGTTTTTGTTGGATTTTCCTATGATGTAAGTAGATATTGTGCTTGGTTTCTTGTTGGATCTTGAGATTTTGTTATTGAATAATTTTATTTTATGTTTGAATGAATGTCTATTTGATTGTGCTTACTGATGAATGATAGTTCGGACATGTACATCTATTGCTTGTCATGTACATGTTGCATTTGCAATAAAAAGAGCAATGTAATTAATTAATTCATGCAAAATGATTTTTAGTAGTGACAGACTAAAATTGGGTTGCATTAGATGTTAGCTAATCGACCGCTAGCTTAGAACAATGGGTCACGATTTATCTTATCATTCAAATTTAGTAATCTTAATCCGGAGTTGCAAAAGCCTAGTATTAGGAAGGCTAAATCAGATAGAGTTAGGCTTGTTTGGATAGAAATATACTAAATGAACTTAACGTGTTCGATGAAATGCCAAAGAGAGTATTGCCTTTGCTTGTTTAGTGTATCACGAGAGTAGAACACTAGCGAGTCTTAAGGATGCAATTTTGAGCATCTCGAAAGGGACTCTTAATTGACAATAGTGCGAGAACACCATCATTAACCTCAAACCATTAAGTAACCAAGTGTAGTTTCTATTGAAGTCTAGGAAAATCCATATTTTTAGTCCATTGTTGAGTCTTCATTGCTTCTCTTTACATTTTCTTGCTCAATTTGAATTCCCACAATCCAATGCATGTTTACTGCTTTTCTTTATTTTATTGATAGCACCGAATCATTTTAGATACGACGTTCCTCGAGAGATTCGATCCCGGAAGGCATACTTCCGCGGTAAAACTACACCGATCTAGTGCGCTTGCTAGAGCCCGGTCAAATATCTATCCTTAGACTAAAAATCACTATGTCTTTTATTGTAATTTTTAGTGTACTTTGACGAATGCCTAACATGACCGTAAAAGGTTGACAAGTATAGGTATGATTGGGTATGCTAAGAATTATAAGTAAAAGTATGAGTAAAGTGAAGGGATTTCATGAAAATGAGAGAAGATATCACTGGTCATTTGATATACAAGACTGGAAAGAGTGTGGGCGCACCCAAATGGAATGATTAGGTCATTCATTCGAACTTATCAATTTTGTCATAGTGATCAAGAAAGTGATTTGGCACTAAATAAGAATTTTTGGGACATGTCTTATGCAAATAATGATATTGAATGTCAAGGGATGAACTTGACTTGTAGTGGGACTATTTAGACCGTCGTCAGCTATTTAATCTTGGATGATCAGAGTGTCTTACTAGAGATTGCCTACGATTTATGAATTAATAAATTCATTGCCATTATTAAATAGTCCTACAGATTGTGCACGATCATAGAAAAACCTAGAAGGGTATTTCTGGAATTTCACCTTAAGTTAAAATTGGGTAGTCGGCTGGATTGAGCATTTCGGCTAATTTTGGTAATTGGGTCCAATATGGATGAAAACATAATTTTTTATTTCTTACATGATTTTAAGAAAATAATTATTAATTAAATAAGATGTCTTAAATTAAAACATGTAAGAGGATAAAGTGGAGAAAAATGAGGAAGCCTTGTCTTAAATTAAGACAAGACAATGCAAGATGAAATGAAAGAATTTCTCTAGTATTTTCTTACATATAAACATAGAAATGGGAGAGTTTTTTAACTAATTTTTTTTAAATTTAAACATTTAACAAATTCCTAATGCAATTAGGATTGTTGGTTAAGTAATTAGACCAAACTCTTCCTTTAAAAACTAACCCTAGTTTTTTAAAGATGTATGCAAGCCGTTCTTTTCCTCCCTTATTCCCTCATTGCCATGGCAGCTAAAGCAAGATTCAAGAAGGAGATTCTTGATTTTTTTTTCTCTAAGATGTTTTGAGATCCAAGGGCTGTTCATATGCTTTAAGCATTATGGTGCCAATCGATTCACAAACAGTTCATCTAATTAGCTTGTAATAGGTGATCCGAAATTTGTTGGTGCTACTACATCTTTTCTTTGATTTGTGTGTTATTTTTGAAGAGGAACTACAGGTGTGGTTCTTAGAAAGGTGTTGTAAAGGTTGTCTCAATGTATTTTGAGACGATAATTACTTATTTCCTTCATACCACTTACGGCTAGGCAAGAAGAAATGCAAGGTGAGTTCTTTTCATTAAAGTTTTAATTTTTCCTTAACGAGTTTAGATATTTTGGTCATGTATGTTATTTATCATAATTTTTGTGAGGTTTTGGACTGTTTTTTATGTGTTTTCTTGTTTATTTCTACTAGCATTAGTTGTTAGACACATAGAAAACCCAACACAGAGTAAGGAGAGTATTGTGCACCCCATCTAATGGAATTCTCTAAGCTAGTTCCTTTATGATCTGATAACCATGTGAATAATTATTTAATTGCCTTAAGTTAAATAAGAGGCATAATATATATAGTTCAAGTGAATGGATAAACTTATGAACTTGTTGGGTTTGATAAAAGAATGATTACAAAAATGCTTTATAGGATCAGACTATGATATGTAAAAGGGGAAACAACACTAACAATTAAGTACTCATAATGGGTGATTGATCGAGATTTACATTATTATTTGAATTGGGGAATGAATTAATAGTAGTGAAAAACTTTAATTTTAATGTGGTGTAATGTTGATCATTGTAGAGCAAGTGAATGCTAGAAAAAGGATAGTATAATAAGCTAAGAACTTAAGGTAGGTATGGGGCAAAGCTGGTAACAACCTCATGTTTAAGACTAGATAGTTGAGACAGATTAAATGATTATTAAAGTGGAGTTTTGAATATTGGTGAACTTAATAAAAAAATGTATAGTTGAGGAGGAGAGCGATATCAACTCTTAGCAGACAATGGTTGAGTATGTTGGAATAAGAATGAAATGTTGAGAATTAAAATCTTCAAATGTAATGATTTGAGATATTATCCTATCACACATTCATTCTTGTTATTGTCACTTGATTGATATATGTGATTTTACTTTAGAAAGTAATCTCTTTGTCTTCTGACACACCTTTCTGAGCCGAAGTAGGACATCTCCTAAATTGCCTTTTTATACACTTTTTCTTTTGGGTATGTCAATAAATTTTTTCTTTAATTACACTATGTAAGGTGGCATTACAAGTTAGATGTTAGAAAATGAGCATAAAGATAATTGCAGATGGATATGATAGGCTTTTAAGGAAATTTTAGGGATTTGAGACTTATTACGAAAGATAAATGCAGGTCTAGCTAAGGTATTATGACATTCTTTTAGAAGATTGAGTTATATAAGGAATAGAAAAGATATGTGCATGTGCAACCCATAGTGGCATTTGGGGTTTAGAGGGATATGATAGGAACAAATATTTTTACAACGTATGCAATATTAATGGGGCATGTAAAGAATAAGGCAACAAATTTTGAGGATGAAATTTTTGGGAGAGGAGAGTTGTAACACCCTCAAATTTACACTAATTTAAATAAATTATTAATTAGGAACATAAAAAATAAGGTTGGACAAGGTTCAGATACGTAAAGGATGGGAAAATGTGTCGAAATAGACTAAACAGTCTGGGAAATGGTTTGGCAAAATTGTTTCCCAAACGGTTTGGTTCTAGAAGTAATATTTTTGGAAAAATGTCCAAACAGTTTAAGACACAATTTAGCCAAAATATTTCCAAACTGTTTGGGTCAGGAAAAGGGTTTCAATTAGGGTAGAAAGGAGATTTAAAGGGCTTTTAAAATACAAATACATACCTCAACCCCCAAAAAACATTGCAACACCCCCAGAAAATACCCACAAACACCATCAACCATATTCCCCTCAACTAAAACTCTAAGAAATCTAAAAACCCACATAAAGGAGGAAATCTCTCGATTGGAAGAGACCATAAAAAGGTAGAAATCTTAACTTGATATGCGGTTTGGTAGGTAGGGTAGGCATAAATAAAAAAAGATGTGTCGTAGTGTGTGTGTATGGTGTTTGAAGAAAAAAGGTTGGAATAAGAGTTAACAAGAGAAAGGGGTATGAAATAAATTATAGGAATTATTAATTTAAGTGAGAGTATGATCAGGAATAATGGGAAAAATGACAAATGGGTCTAAGGGTGTGAATCTTATAAGAAGAGAAGCTATGGCTTAAAGAAGAAACAGAGAGGGAGAGAGAGAGAGAGAGTATAAATGATATAAGAAAATGAATCTAAAATTTTATGTGAATTTTCAGTGTTAGGTTATGTGATAAGAATAAGTGTTGACACAGTATCAGAGCAGTTGTTGGAGGAGTATGATTAGCTTAGACATGTCCATTCGCCACAATCTTATAATTAGGTCTCATTGCATGGGTAAATATGTTTGTTTTAATAGTGTGTTTGGTGTGTGTGTATGAATGTGTGGTTGAATGAATTAAGAATGTGTTTGAGTATTGAATGGTTGTATTGATTGATATGATTTGGGAATGCGACATAAAGCCAAAAAGGTTTGATCTTAATGGGTACATATGTGTATGCAAATATAGGTTGCTTGATGAAATTGTGACAATAGGATAAGGTGTTTGTAATTGCTTGAACAACTGTTGTTTGTAAAGTTGTAATTTTATAGGAGGTTTTGTGTTTTGAATACGGTCGTGGCTTGAGGTTAACATGAATTTTGAATGATTGTGGTACCTGTGATTGTGAATGCATATTCTCTATTTTCTTACTATTTGTTTCATGGTTAAATACATGTGTGGTATTAATCGTGGGACATGTTCATGTATGCAGTTGTGATGTATGTTAGTTTGTTAAATGACATGAGATTTGTTGAATGCTGATAATGTTGTTTGGAGTGACTGTTAGATGGCTAGTATGGAAAATTGGGTTATATGGCATGGTTAATTGTATATGGTTTAATCATTCGGGTCGCATATTTACGTGTGATTGGGTGTTCGAATATGGCATGATTACATGAGTACGTGTTTTGTTTTGGTCTTTATTATGTGATACGCCTTGTTGTGACTTATGTTTAAGAGATACGTTTCAAATGACATATATATCATGGTGTACATTAATTTGCTGTGAAAAAGGTTTGATGATGAAATTGTGTGACGAGAACGAGAAAGATACTAATAAGGTAAGAGCCTTTTGTGAATGATAGATGGGGTAACAAGGAACCTATAATTGTGAATAATATGATATGACACGAGTTGTTGTCAAATTTTCAAAATTATGGAATTGTGTGAAATGATTGTGTGTCGCTTTTTTATTAACATGTTGATGTGGATTGAGTATGCATTCATGAGGATGTCATCACATTGAACCTTGCATTTAGAGCCCAATATAAGGTTGCGGGGTAGGCACGTATAGCCCGATATAAGGTTACAGGGAGGACACTTAGAGCCCGATATGACATTACAAACCAAGAATGCTTATTGCCAAATATGAGTTGGTGGGGTAGCATTGTGGCATTATGTACACCAAATGATACAAATTATCTATTCCATGATATGAGTTTGAAGGATAGGAATGTGGATGAATGATACACAATGCCTCTTGCTCGATATGAGTTAACAGGATAGATTGTGGCGTATAACTTGCATGTGCACGCATCACGAGCATTTAGGAGAAAGATGGTATAGTTGTCTTTCATTCGTGAGTAATGTTCGATTGTATGTGATGATGAATAATTTTATAGTGTATTATGGACATGATCATTGAAACGAGTGAAGAATATTAACCGTCAAATTTGCTGATGTGTGTGTTTGTGGAGGTTAATAATTGCAAGACATTAGGAGGAGGAAATTGTCTGGGAAGCCAGAACTGTCTGTCAAACAGTTTGTCCAAACCGTTTGCCTAACTATTGTGATGCTAGTTTTTGTAAACTTTCTTTTTGAATAAATACCAAATTTTGCACACTTTTTGTCTTTTTAAAACAATTAAGCCAGACAAGAGAGAGAAACAAATGAAAGGTTTTCAAACCCGTTAATACAAATCATCCATCAACAATAGTTTAAAATGCGGAAGCCGTGAAAAACATTTAAAATGATAAATTTCTAAAACCATCTATACTAACGTATGTATAGGTACACAAGCATACACAAATCCAAAACAACTGGAAGTCCAATCTTCAGTGTCGCAACGCTAGCCTCGCTGCTCACGTAGTCCCGTCTCTGGTACCTGTCACTCTGCGTACAAATCAACTGCAAACACAGGTGAGTATTCAAAGTATACTCTATAAGTGATCCCCTAATGTTATTAAAGTTGGGATGCATGGGAGTCCTCGACCTTCTCGGCCTATCCTCCCTAATGGCTCACTGTAGCCATGCCACAACAAGTTCCTTATGTTTTTTATTCTTCCATTTCATGTGTTGTTTCGCTAAGGAATTCATCCTAAATCATTAGGATACTTTAGATATAAATTAGTTATTATTCAGGTCAAAATTAGGTTTTCTGGGTCAATTACGTATGTTTATACCCTAAGGAATGTACGTTACTCTTCCCCTAAATTGCAGCTATGATAATGTATGCTAAGCATCAATTAACGTAGGTTTAGTTCAATAACGTACGTTATTTCCATAGTTAACGTACGTTATATGTTCCATCATTATTCTGCCCGACTTCTAAGTCTTATTTCATACATACACTTATCCATTTAACCCTTATCATACCAATCAACCTTCAAGGCACACATATGATTCCATTATACATCCAAATCATCATGCCTAACCATTAAACACATCTATGACACATTAAATCAAGATGAGAAAGACAAACAACCATCCACACAAGCATCCAAGATACCATTAATACATCTCATACTTATACACAACACATACAATGTTAAGGCAAACCACCACCACTTTCTTAGCAATTTTACCACAACATAATCCATGTCATTTAACACAATCATATCAACTAGCCATTCACAGGAAATCAACATACCCTTTAGGGTCAAAACCACCATCATAAACCTCAAAGTACAAATTATTCATCATTTCATACAATCATCCATATACTTACTTAGCCAAATGACAATCATATAACCATGTCAACACTTATCATGCCAACCAACATTCAACACCATTTACACATCCATTTCATACACATGACCACCACAGTTGGCCATCACACTCATACCAATCCATATAGATCATACAATGCATACAATTAACCGATAACCATACAAAGTTTATCCATTTATATAATTCGCTCTAACACCCGAGTCATGCTCATCATACCCATAATGCATACCCATTCATTTCCATGCAATCTGTATTATATATGCGTAATGAATGCTAATGAAATTGGGGTCTAAAATCATCAGGTCTAGCCCGGCATCAAACCATCGAGCTCTCGCTCGACATCAAATCATCGAGACTGGCCCGACATCAATTCACATTTGGGCTAACCCTATTTTTCTCACAATCGGGCTAATCCCAGATTTTATCACAATCCATCTGGACTTGCCCAGCATTGAGCTCTCACTCGGCATAAATATAACACTAAGAGTCAAGCTCTTGGGTTCTCAAACATTTAGGCTAATCCCTCATTTTATCATATGTGAGTTTTAAGCTCCCGTATCACAATGCATGAAAATACACGTGCTCATGCCAACACAAAAATGATATGTATTAATGCAAATCCATGCATTTCATCTCAAATCTTCTCAAACACGTGTACATGAATGTTCCATAATTCAATCCGTATCACACATAAACCAACGTATTCATACGGCCAACTCGTGGCATAATCATCACATAACATTTGCAACTCAAAAGAGTTCATCACATCTCTCAATAAGAACATTCGAAACATGCACATGAATGCTCAACACAATTCACTATATCGTCAAACTCATAATGTGCCAACTTGTGGCCAGAACGTTCATAACATATCATATTGCAAACCAACTTTCATAGTTCAGATCACATTGTATTCATAATACATATACACGCATACCATACGAATTTCATCCTAAGCTTCATACTTATGATCATACCACTTGTCCATAAAGAAAACATACATTCACAAGCCATTTGCAATTCACTCATTCTAACACCAATGTTAAGCATCATTCTAGTTTCATTTATCACAACATAAGGCATATCAAACACCATTCAACCATCAACATATTGTAACGCCATCCATTTTTCGTATTTTTAAAATTTAATTGAATATTTAAATAAAATTATGTGGGGAAAATTTTTGCGAGAAATATTAATTAGTAATTGGTGGCGAGTGTAGAGTTAATGTGAAATAGAAATCGGGTTAAGTTGGATTAACCCGGAGAGAGAAAAATTGAAAGGAAGGCAACATGTTGAGCCAGGGGTAAAAATGTCAATTCCGAATGTGTATATATATGCTATCTTCCTATCTTTCTCTACCTCCACCTTCACTTCTACATTTTTCTTTCCAAAGACCGAACCAATTCCGAAAAACCCTAGCCAAGTTCGAACCTCTCCAAGTCTTGGTGTTTGGAAGCGGTAGGATCGAATTGGAAACTTGATTTGGTGAGTTTTTACGATCTGGAATTGGTTAATCACGTTTTTGTATATGATCATATTGTCCGAAGTGATTTTTCGTTCATTTTAAGTCCGAATTGTGTGGAATTGAGTTTGATTGAAAGGTATGGATGTGTAGTACCCATTAGTATCAAATTTTAGGGTTAAATCTTGATTTAAACGCCTGAAAATGGTGTTTAAAGATGGGAGGTATAAAGTGACGGGATTTGGAATTGGTAACCCTAAGTTCGATTTGAAGTTCTGATGTTATGGGTAGTTTCTTCGGGCTTAGTTGAGGTTAATTGTATGGTCAATTTGATTGGGTGTTCTATATGGTGTAATTAATTTGTAATTAAGGAAAATGGTTTGGAAATTTTTGTAAAGGAACACATAGTAAATGAGGTATGGAATAGTTGATAGGGATTAAATTGTACCCTGGAAAGTTAGATAGTGAATTTGAGTTGGTTGGTAATGAAAGAAGGATGAGGTTAGTTGTATGGTAGTTGGGGTTAATTAATGAAGGAAGAGGAAGGAGAGAGAAATGTATTAAATACAATCATAAAACATCATTGTATCGTATAATTATCGTTTAGTTAAAATTGATACATTGTTGGGATAATTAACTTAATCCCTAATTGTGTTTAGGAGGATCGAAAACCGGTGAAGGAGGTTCCCAGTCGGGAAACTAGACGAGCGTTGTAAGGTAAGTGACTCGAGCGCAACTCCCATAGATTGTATGTTTGTTGCATGTGAATTGTATGATTTGAGTTAGATAGAGTATTTTGATTTGATATTGTTGTGTATTTGAGATGTTGATTGTTTACGTACGTGAATGGATGGAATTGTTTGATATGTGATTTGATTTGTAAATGGAATGTTGTGTGTGGAGTGTTGAGGTGACTTTGTGTAGCTATGCTGTGTTGTGATGATATTGTAGATATGCATCATGTTAATGATTCGGCATGGCATAAATATGCATGACCAAGTGATATGATTATGTTGTATCATGCATACATTTGAGGAGCATATAAGATTTGAAAATGGCTCTTGAGAGTAAGAAGAAGTAAAGATGGGGAGGGTTACTGGCTCTTGGGAGCATATTAACAGTCGTATATAAAACATATGTACTGTGACACAGTGGAAATTCATTCACACTTTAGTGATTGAATGTGTCTGGCCATTTGCAGGCATTAATCTGGCCATTGCAGGCATATA
>CANYCX012700961.1:0-11718 GCA_948193385.1 Breynia disticha f. nivosa
AGGGATTGGTGGGAAGCATTTTTAAGGACTCAGAATGATCCTCCCATTTTAACTTGGGGCGATTTCCAGATAGAGTTCATAAAAAATTATACCCCTCCATTATATCGGAGCAAAAAGAAGATTGATTTCCTTGAACTCAAACAGAAAGACCTGACAGTACCAAGTTTGAGGCATAGTTTACCAGACTCTACCGCTACGCACCTGAGAAGGTTCCTACTGGTTAGCAGCAAAGAGACCGCTTTGAGAGGGGATTGCAGTTTAATATCCACACCCGCATTCCATAAAGCAACCCATTTATGAGATGTTTATGGAGACTACTTTGAGAGCTGAGGAGTTGTTGGCAGATGAAGGTCGACGAGAGGGCAAAAAGCAGAACGTATCAGGTGGATCTAGTTCTACTAGAGGCCATAAGAAGACAGATTTTAGGCCATTCAAGAGTGTGACTAAGGGCGACAATTAGGTGAGAGCAAGTTTCAGGAGGAGGGGGGGTCATTCTTCTAGACCTCCTACCTTTGGACGCCAAAGCATCGCGGTATAGACGGGTGCATATGCTAGGGATCTGTGTTACTACTGTAACCAGCTGGGCCACTTTACCCAAAAATGCCACCAGAATGCCCTAGATAAGGGACAAACAGTTTCTAAACAAAGTAGTGTCAGAGACAATCGAGCAGCTACTACTATCGACAGAGGTCGAGGTAGAGGTATGAGGGCTACGAGCACCACCTCGAAAGGCAAAGGAGCTTCTCATTATGCAGCTCTACCTCATGCACGTGTCTATGTTATGACATGAGATGAGGCGATAGCCAACCCCGACATCATTGCTAGTATGATTTCTATATTTGCACAGGATACATTGGGATTGATTGATTTGGGTTTTACATGTTCATTTATGAGTGAGGCAGTGATAGGAAAGATTGGGGGTAGTGTAGAGCTATTAGGATACGAAGTAGCAACGTCAATCCCAACTGAGAGTATAGTTATAGTTAGAAACGTGTTTAGGAACTGTCAGTTAAAAATTGTCAAGTTAATTTATGTGATAGATTTGATAGTTTTGAGGATACAGAGTTCAGAGTTATATTGGGTATGGACTGGTTGTCCAGAAATAGAGTTATGATTGTTATGCGAAGGAAGTTGTGGTAGAGATTGATGGTGAGACGAAGGTATTTTAGTGGGTGAGTGAAGGTTATTCCTTCCTGTTTGGTATCAACAGTGATAGTTGAGAAATTGATAAGAGACGGGTGTGAGGCCTACTTAGCATGTGTGACGGATGTGGGCAAGAAGAGGTTAGAAGTTGGAGAGGTTTCGATAGTGAGAGACTCTCCAGAGGTGTTTTTGGATGAGTTTCTGGGACTACCATCTCTGAGAGAGCTCGATTTTGAGATTAAGATAGTACCAGGGGTAACGGCAGTATCAGTAGTGTCATATAGAATGGCAGCAGTAGAGTTGTAGGATTTGAAGAGGCGGTTGGAGGAACTTCTCGAGAAGGGGTTTGTCCAGTCATATGTGCCATTTTGGCGCACCGATACTGTTTGTAAAGAAGAAGGATGGAAGCCTGTGGTTATGTATTGACTACTGTTAACTGAATAAGGTGAATGTGAAGAACAAGTATCCACTACCGAGGATTGATGACTTTATAGATCATTTGAGAGGAGCGACAATGTTCTCCAAGATTGATTTACGATCAAGTTACTAGTAGTTGCAGGTGAAGGAGAGCTCTATTCTTAAGATAGTGTTTAGGACTCAATATGGCCGCTTTAAGTTCACGGTGATGCCTTTTGGGTTGACTAACATGTCAGTAGCCTTTCTGGCTTTAATGAACAAGATATTCCAATCGTACCTGGAATATTCGTAGTTGGTGTATTTGAAGGACAGGGAAGGATGTGAGGGGCACCTCTGGGAGGTTCTGGAGATATTAAAGGAAAAGCAGTTGTATGAAGTTCGACAAGTGTGAATTTTGGATGAAGGAAGTGGACTTCCTAGGGCACGTGATTTTGAAAGAAGTGTGAAATCGAATCCGAGCAAGATAAAGGCAGTTGAGGAGTGGGAAGCTCTTAGGAATGTAATTGAGGTACGTAGTTTTCTAGGCTTGGCAGGATACTACTGGAGATTTATAGAAAATTTCTCCAAGTTGGTGAGACTGATGACTGGTCTCCTAACGAGGAATACCCCAATCATTTGGAATGAATGTTGTCAAGAGAGCTTCCAGGAATTGAAAAGAAGGTTATTGCAGGCTTCAGTATTTGTGTTACTGACCGAGGACGACAGATTTGTGGTACATACAGACCCTTCTAAAGCGGGATCAGGATTTGTACTTATGTAGAACAAGAGGGTAATTGCATATACTTCTCGACAATTAAGACAGCACAAAGTTAATTACCCTACCTATGATTTGGAGTTGGTTGCAATCATTCACACCTTAAAGGTGTAGAGGCATTACTTGTACGGTGAAATTTCCAAACTTACACTGATCACAAGAGCCTCAAATACATTACCACTTAACGAGAGTTAAACCTGAGGCAGCAGAGATGGATTGAGCTGCTGAATGATTACAACTGCACTAGTGACTCCATTTGGGTAAGGCAAATTTATTCACCGATGTTTTAAGCCAGAAGGTTAGAGATGATGAGGATTCAGTGACCTATACGGTAGAGTCCTTATTTGCATTGTGAGAGTTAAGAGTGCTGATCGATGTGATTGAGGGGGAAATGTTGGCTAACATACGGGGAAGACCTCGTATGAGGGAAATGATAGTACATAGGCAGAAAGAGGAAGAGCACTTGATGAAGATTAAAAGAAAGTAGAAAAGGGAAGGCAACAATACCGTGTCGACTAGATGATGATAGAGCGTTATATTACGGATCCCAATATAACAGAGATTAAGGAGAGCCTTATGATAGAGGTGCATTCCTCTCCATACTTGGTGCATCCTAGTATCACCAAGATGTATCATGATATGAGAGATATGTACTGGTGGGTTAACATAAAATGGGAGATTGCAGAGTTCGTAGCTCGGTGTTTGCGTTTTCAGTAAATTAAGGCAAAATATCAAGCTTTAGCAGAGAAATTGAGGGCATTGGAGGTTCCCGAGTGGAAATGGGAGAAAATCTCTATAGACTTCATTATGGGATTACTGAGGACTTTTAGGAATTACGATGCAGTTTGGGTGATGCTGGACTAAATCACCAAGTAGGCACACTTTTTAGCTATCCGATAGGATGATTCGTTTGATAAGCTTGTAGTATTGTATGTAGCACATATTGTAAGACTTCGCGATGTTCCCATGTCGATCATGACCGACCGTGATCTAAGATTCACTTTGAGGTTTTGGTGGAGCTTACAGGATCTATGGGCACTAGAATGTGGTTTAGTACTTCGTTTCATCCTCAAACCGATGGGCAATCCAAAAGTAATATCCAGACAGTTGAAGATATGATAAGGGCGTCTGTACTTGAGTTTGTAGGTAACTAGGATGACGATTTAACGTTGATTGAGTTGGCTTATAACAATAGCTTCCACTCGAGCATTGAGATGGCTTCATATGAGGCCTTGTACAGGAGGCAGTGCTAGAGTCCAGCTTATTCCAATGTGGAGGGTTGGCAACAGATTGAGGGACCCAAACTTGTGGAATAAACTCTCGAGAAAGTGAATGTTGTTAAAATATGTATGCAAGCTGCTCAAGATTCATAAAAGAACTACTTCGACCGACACCATCGAGAAGTAATGTATGAGGTAGGAGATAAGGTGTTTCTTTGAGTCTCACCGTGGGGAAAGTTGGGGTTTTGCTTAAATAAGAGTAAGAATGTGAAATAGAATGTGAAATAATGTTTAATGTGAAAAATGTGGTTAAAAATAATGTAGGGAATGTTGTTACAGATTCGGACCAGAGTTGTACTGTGCGGCAACTTCGCGGGATTCATGGTAAGTGCATGGAATCACACTTACCATGGTATGTATTCCATCTGTATGGTTAAGTATGCTTGATTTAATGATCATTGTTGAGAATGTTATAAAAGGGTTGAACTTATGTGTAAATGTTGGTTATATGTGAAGTATTAATTGAAATCGATTGTGAGTGTTTCAAATTAAGCTTAAAGGATGATGTGTTTATTGAGGTTTCACTTACATTAGTGTATCAATTTTGGATGGTTATTGGATGAAATGAGTATTGTATTATGTAAGGGTATGTTATGAAATGATTGATGAAATGATGAATATGATATTTGTGGGATTATGAGTTGATGATATGTTTTTGTGTTGATTCATGGATGAAATGACTATTGATTGTGAATAAGTAATATGTTATCACTGCTAAAGAATACATGTATCATGTATTGTATGAATGTGGTTATGATTGCATTCATGATTTTATGGCATTTCACGAGCATGGTGTGACAAGTTCATGGTAAGGAAAAGAAAAGAGAGTGTGTAATTAAGAGAGAAATCCAAAAAAATGGAGCGTGTGCACATCGTTGGTAACATTGGGAGTGTGTGTTCAATAGGGAGAGATCCCTCAATATAATGGGAGCGTGTGCTCACTAAGGAAGACCCTAAGAAATCTGACAAAAAATAGAGGTGTGCTCATTGTCAGTAATAAAGGAGTGTGTGCTCACGAAGGAAAGATCCTTCAAGATAAAAGTGAATTTAAGTCATTGTGTATGTGAAATGCATTGGCATATGCATTAGACATTCATTTGCATTTATGTGATATAGCATGTTAATTATGAATTAAAGGACACTATGTGTGTATGAAATGCAATTGATGTTATGATTGTGCAATTGATGTGTCTGAGTGGTTTTGATTATGGATTTGCTTATGGTTGAGAAAAATGCAAATGGAATGATACAGTATGTTGTATTGATAAAATGGAATTGAGTGTTGAGAAATGAAAGGTAAAATGTTGGGTGCTAAGTATGAAATGATGGTTCATGGTTAAATTGGTGTTGAACATGTACTTGGATGAATGTTTGGTTGAAGTGAATTGTGTTAAGTTACTGATAACAGCTGGTAGCAAGGTAGAACAGGCTGGGAAATGGTTAGTAGAAACTGTTTCTGTGACACTTCCACTTCTAGGGAAGTTTTAGGAAGGGTGAAACGGGTTTCAGAACGGTTGACCCAACCGTTCACAAAACCGTTTCACTTCTAGGGAATTCTAGTAGTCTCAAAATCAATAACAGTTTGGCCCAAACCATTTCGATTCCAGGGAAGGTCAGAATGTTAAAATGGGCTGGCAAATGATTTACCTAAACCATTCCCTAGATCATTTTCATCTAATAGAAAGTGAAAAATAGAAGATCTAAAGTAAGAAATAGTATAAATAAAGGATGTAAGGAAAAGGAAAATTTGGAAGTTAGGAAAGATAGAACTCCAAATATGACTAATGCACCTAAAGCACTTAAAGAACGATTACTTATGTGTTAACTATCTTGGTAAGTATTGTAGATGTACTTACTAGGTATTTAGTTACTCACGATGCGTGTGTGTTTATGATGAATGTGCAGAGCAATAGTAGCATGAGGTAGGACCACTTTTTCGGAGGTTGCTAGCAGGGCAATACTAGATACGAGGTCATGGCTCTTAGCTTTTGGTTTTTCCCTTTTGTACATCTATACAAACTATAGTTTAGAAAAAGATTGACATACAATTATTTGTAAATCAATTTCCATAGCCTCTGCATTTGCTTTCGTAGCATTATTTTGTATACGATTGAACAATGGTCAAAACTTTTGAAAGATACATATATTTATCTTTCTCTTCTCTCCCTTATTTATTCAATTGTTTTAAAGAAAAAATGGTTGCCAAAATTCTATAATTTATTTGAAAATGAGTTTTACGATTTGAGCATCACATCAAGTTCCATGTTATAGTGTACCCATATAATGGGAAAATACTTCTCCAGGTACTTGCAATTGACAAACTTGGAATGTGCTTCCCCCTATAAGCTCTCCAGCCAATAAGCGTTGTCAAGAAGAGTTTCCTTAATCCTAAAATGACCTTCCTAGCTTGCAGACCACTTGCCATAGACCCAATCCTTTCTGCCCACAGGTAATATCACCTTCCATAAGAGTTCTTCTTTCTCAAAAGTCTTTATCTGTACCCTTTTATTATAAGCCTTTGACACCTTTTTCTTCTGCAAAATCGTCCTATCCAGAGCATCCAGTCTTGCTGCGTCAAAGACACCATACCCTTATAAAAAACGGCAATTCCCCAACCTGAGAATTATTTACCACTGGTTGGGCATTTCTATCGCTAGTTTCATTACTGCTTCCTACCGACTCTATGTCATCAGTAGCCCTTCATCGAAACTTGCTCTAGTGAGTTTTGACCATGTCATCGGCCAACACCTTATCCATGATAGTGTGAGTTTCGACTTGTTTTTCAATAATTCTTCCTGTTTCACCAAAAACCTCTCCTTTTGTTTTTCTATTTGTAAATCCAATTGACGGCTTTGCTCCACCAACTTCATAACTAGTTGTATCCATTGGTCTCTTCTTTTTTGGGTTCTCTTTTCTATAGTCTTCGGTCCCAAACCACTACCCATTTGTCTGCTTCTTTAGGTATTGGTGGTCTGATGAACCAAGGCCTGGGGCACGAGTTCTTTTCATCAAAACGAACTTTCGCATTGGCGCTGCCTCCTCCTTTCTGACCCAAACCTTCTCATCCTTCCTTCTAACCTCGAAGTGGTATTCCTTCGCCTTCTTTTGTTTAACCAATCCCTTAAGTCAAGGGCGGACACATTGATGGAGCCTGCCCCTTGGGAAATGGGTCATTGTCTACCATTATAGTTTCCTACGGGAACTTGATTATTCCCTTGTTAATCCTCTTATGTATGATGTTTTTGAAAGCCCAACACTTGTCAGTGGTATGAGTCCACGTATTATAGAACTTACAGTAATCCTTCCCCCTTTGCTTTTCCTTCGACGAAAAAGTATGTCCTTTGAGCAAACTCAGGAAATGTTCTTGCAACAAGAAATAAAAAATCTCTTATCTCCAGTCTTTGCAATAGTGATATTTCCTTTGCTTGCCACTGCCACTACAACTACTTCTACTCCAGGGGTTTCCTGCATATCCACTAAGTGAACTTCCTGAAAATATGTGCCCATGGCTTGTTTCCTCCTGGCCACGTCCTTGTGTAGAAGCTCCTCATACTCCGTCACCTTGGCAGCCATTTGTAAAAATTGCAAAAATCCATACCTTGGAACTTTTTACCTAATTCAAAGTCAAGCCCCTGTTGTGTCATCCTCACGAACTCTATCTCTGGGATCATTAATTTACATTTATTCCTCATCTTCTTAAATTTGGAGATAAAGTCATCCGCTTTTTCTTCCGGTGTTTAAGTTAGTCTCGACATGTCAGCTATGCTCAACTCTGACTCACTTGTAAAGAATTGCATGTGGAAGTGTTTCTTCATGTCAGGCCAATTGAAAATAGTATCTCTAGGTAAGGACACATACCAGACGAATGTTATTCTAGTGAGGGAGTTTGAAAACAGCCTTAACAGTATATTTTGGTAATTGGGGTAGCCAAAAAATCCTCAGCATTGTGTGGTGAACCGAGCAACGTGCTCCACAGTGGATTGGCCCCATTTACTTGAAAACAAAGAAAAATTAGGAATTTTCACTCCCTTCGGGAAAGGTTCCATGTCAATATGTTTGGGATATAGTTTCTTGAATTTTGGCCTAGCTATAGGGCGAGAACCCAGACCCAATAAATCCTGAACCATCTCTCCCTCAGCGTTAGCATCCACTTGACCCATGTTGCTGTCGTAAAGAGTTTGTGTAAATAGCAGTGAGCTCTGCCCCAGCGACATTCCATTGAACCGAGGCTCAAAACCATTGCTCCTAAGAATATCGCCCTTGACATTGGACTGGGTTTCCTCTCCTTCATACAAGGCTGGCTGCGTCAATGGCCCAGTATATCCTTAGGTGCGTGTCATGGGTTTAGGCAAAGACAGTGTTGAGGTTTTGGGGATGTCCTCCCTCTTGTGTGGAGGTTGATAAATGGTTGCCTCTTGTTTTCCTTTATCTCCAATTTCAACATCCAGCTTGGTTTCCTGTCTGCCAGTGGCCTTAATCTTTCTTTCAGATTTCAAGTGGATGGTAACATGGGGTTGAGCAGTAGGTTTCAGCCTTTTTTGGGTCTGGACTCCTTCACCAGTAACAACTTTTGTAGCATGGACAAAGGCTTCTTTCTGGCCAAAGGCATCTTCCATTACCTAGATCATGGCTTGTCTCATTCGGGCTATTGACTCGATCAAGGACTGGGTTATGGACTAGGTCATAACTTGGGTAGCCAAACCCATCTAGTGTTGCATCGCCATAGTTAACTCTGTGACCAGCTTCTTCATTTCTGAGTCATGGTCCTTAGGCATTTCTGTTACTAGCGCATGAGTCACCATGGAGCTATTAATCTCCTATACATCTTTGGCTTCAGCTTCTCGGTTTCTCGTCACTACGATTGTAGAAAAAATGACTCGCGACAGCATGCCAAATTGTTTGTCTCTTTTTGAGAAACACAACAAACATCATCCTTTCTAACTGCGAATGCACAAAATGGAGTTAGAAAATAAATGCGAGCGTGATAGGAATTTTAAAGTTATTCCAAACTGAAAATGAATAAAACGCGCCAAAATCTGAATTTAATCAAATGATTGATAAATAAGAAAATAAGGACGATCTTTTTCTAAGAGTCGTTGACTCAATAGATTCAAGTCGTCAAAATGACAATAATAAATAACAAGAAAAGTAAAAGATAATAGTAACAATGCGAGCAATACACAAGAGTAAAAATGTCAATGGCTTCAAAGTAATGTAAAGCAAAAGCATAAAGTTGCTGTCAGATGATGATGATTTTTTTGTACGCTTCTCTTGTTCTTATGGCTTTTGTGCATTGGGCAATAAATCAATTATGCCTTCTAATTGATTATATTGTCTTATAAAGCCAATCAAATATTTTCCCTAAATTAAACTTCTTTCCCTGCCCAAAAGAATTATATCCTGTTTGTTTCCTGATTTATCTCCTTTGCAATGATTCTACACTATTTACTGCCAATTTATCCGAGAGAAATCTTGGGGTTATATTACTTAGGGCCTTGCCCTTTAACTCAACCCATGGGTTTTGCATAATTTTGGGCTCAAACACTAACTTTTAGAAACAGAATACGATATATTTTACATTTGACAGTTTAGTTGATGTTCAACAATTAAGGCTCAAACAATCTCCTCACGATGCCACACAAAAATACCCATCACATACTATTCAAGGAGTAAATTTTCAATATTTTTTCAACACAAAAAAACTCATTTTATTATGAGATAATTAATTTTCTTTTTCAAACATTTGAAAATGTCAAAAACAACCATTCTAAAAATAACACTAAATGTATGGCTTCAGCTGTAACCAGTTTTTCCATTATAAGGTTTTGGATTTTTATTAAGAAGTTTCTGTTCTATCAAGACATATAAAAATGGAGGAATAAGAAAGTTCTCACACAAGAAAGAGTTAGAAAAAAAAAATTAGAATTTGACAATATAAAGAAGTAATGGCACAATTTGCTAAACAAAATAATCTCAACAATGTTCAAAGTTTGAATTTACAAGTCCCACTAATCACCGCTCCTCATTCCAACGCCACCACCACTTTATCCAAATTCGACCCATATGATCATCTCAACCTCCGGCTCAATCCCGATGGAAGCGTCACTCGTCTCCTTCAAATGCCGACAGCCAACCCTAACCCAGATCCCAACTCCGCCCAACCGGTGGTTTCTAAGGACATTACTCTTGACCCATCGAAGGACACTTCGATCCGTATGTTCCTCCCCACTAAATTCAGCTTCAAAGACAAAACCCATCACACAAGGCTTCCGGTTGTTCTTTATTTTCACGAATGCAATTGGGCACAAAACAGGGCTAATAATTTCTCTCTTCATTTGAGTAGAAGCTATGCTGCTTGTACCATTCCAGCTATTCTTCTCTTGGTAGATTACCGCCTCGCGCCTGAGAATAAGTTGCCAGCTCCTTATGAAGATGCTATTGATGCGTTGTTGTGGTTAAAGAAACAGGTAATGGACCCAAATGGTGAGCCTTGGATTAGAGATTATGGGGACTTCTCACGGTGTTTTCTTAAGGGGTCTGGTTGTGGTGCTAACATTGTTTTCAACGCGGCTTTACGGGCATTGGACGTGGACTTAGGACCGATAAAGATTGCCGGACTTATAATGAACCAGCCATTATTCGGAGGAAAACACAGGACAGAATCGGAGATAATTCATGCAACGGATCAGCTGTTGCCATTACCAGTGTTGGATTTGATATGGGAATTGGCGTTGCCGAAAGGGACGGATCGGGACCATCGGTATTGTAATCCGATGGCGGATGGACCTCACCAGAACAAACTCAGCTGGTTGCCGAAGTGCATGGTGTATGGGTTCGGAATGGACCCTTTGATTGATCGGCAACAAGATTTTGTGAAGATGTTGGTGGATCATGGCGTTCGTGTTGAGGCTCAGTTCGATGAAGTTGGGTTCCATAGAATCGAGTTGGTTGATCCCAGAAGAGCCATTACTATTAGTAATATGGTTAAAGAATTCATACATTCTGATTAGTTTATTTTTTTTAGTTGGGTTTCACAAGCTTGTAATGACACATCACGCACACAAATTCATCAACTCTATAATTAAGATTCAATTCGTTCATTGTAATTTGTTTCTTCATAAGTTATTTTGTTTGCTTCCATAAACTCACTGCGTCTTAAGAAATATTGTGGTCCTAGACAAAATTTAGTTTAGATGTTTTTATTAATTTTTTATACAAATACAAATTAATGTTAAAATTTTAGTCTTTTTAAATTATATCATTTATTTAAGTTTAATAAATAGTTTTAATTGACTTTTGATATAATACAATATAAATACATAGTAATCATTTTATTTTTTAGACCTAGATCAAAGGGAAAAATATTATTAATTGTGCTATGATGTTTAAACAATTAATAATTATAATATAAGTGATGAAATTAAAAGAATAGAGATATAATTAACTATTTTGATTTGTAAAAGAAAGACAATTCTCAAAGCAAGATATATATAACTATATGTTTTATTATAAACACATATAGGTCCACATATAGTAAGGTTTAATAAGATCAATAACAAGGTTTATTACAAAACATATTCAATTTATCAATGTCTAACTCAACAAATAAAATATAAATTATTTTTGTTCAGGTAATATATCAAAAAACAAAAAGTATTCGAGAAAAAATTTGATTTAGCATGAAAATTAAATTATTTATGAATTATTTTTTAAACATTACTATATTAATCAACTGCGTTCATATAATTTTACCTAAATGATGTTGATGTCAACTATTATTGCGAGTTATTATCTTGTTATCTATTTTGATATGATTGTAAATTAAAACAATATTCTTTGACGTAATTTTTTTTAAAAAAATATAATTACATAAAATCAAATTATTATAACTTATTAGGAGGCTCTATAGTTAATGGGCCCCTAGGTCTTTGCTTAAGTGGCCTAGGCCTTCAGCCGGCCCTGACTTACTCTTTGATTTATTTTAAAAAAATTAATTCTTAGCCTCCTTTTATTTGGAGAAATTTTTTATTTTTTTAATATTTAGTAACAACGAAAAAAAAGTTAATAAAATTATGATTTATAAATTAACAAAAAAATATTAACTCATTTTTAAAGAAAATAGTT
>CANYCX012701207.1:0-16505 GCA_948193385.1 Breynia disticha f. nivosa
AGACATTTTGACAAACACATAATAGACATAATATATTTATGTGTAAATGCTAAAAATTAAAGTAAATTAATTAGTAATTGGTTTAATTGATATTATGAGTTATTTTTTGTGATAATAGATTAACCTAATTAATGATATTATTGATTAGTTGTGTTGTTTTTGGTTTGAATCATTATGGATACGATTACAATTCGACACTAAATTTTTATTACATCTAACTTTTTTTTGTCGATTACTCGGTGCCCCATAAGAAAAATTCTTGCTGCACCCAACTCTGACAAAAGGCATTCACTTCACAGAACACCATCAATCAACCAAGATTTTCCCTTTTTTTTATTGTAATTTTTGGTGAAATTACAAGTTGGTGTCTTTGTTCTCAACTACCCTCATTTAAGTATTTGTATAGTCAACGATGATGGTCTGTCCAAGTTAGTGAGTGATACCCATGAACTCAAATAAATGAAATGGTCAAAACGTAAAGTTTATAGCTTTTGACCAAGTTGAGTGGGTAACGGATGATATTGGTTGTGGAATTTGTAGGGATGATTGAAACATGAAGATAAGAAAGAGGGACTGATATTTGAAAATGGGTTTTTTTTTTCCCCTTCTGGAAGCTGACTTTTGATGATGGTTTAATTGGCTTATTTGATTGGCCAGTGGCGGAGATTTAATGAAGGCAGTGGATATGCAGTTTGGTATTGTTGCAAAATGTTCAAACCAGAGGGATTTCCAAAACTTAATACTGCCATTCTGAAAAAGCAAACTTCTTTTTTGCTTGAAGTCATGACCTTGGAACTGGAATAGCTATAAAGGAGGCTTGTTTTAGGGTAACAGAAGATTTTTCGTTCTGCCTGACATGATGAGATCACTGGTAGCTATTTGTTTCCTTTTCTGTGTATTTCTGGTGCTTCCTGCTCCTTCCTCTTCTCATCCATTATGCATTAATTCAAGTAAGTTTTCATAGGGACCATTACCTTGAAAACCAGTTTGAGTTGAAAATGACTGACGTTTTGATTTGGCACAGGGACACCTTTTACCTTGAATACCAGTTTGAGTTTCTGTCCTTACAATGGAAGCACGTGTTGCAATTCCACTGAAGACTCACAGTTGCAGAAACAGTTTCAAGCTATGAACATCTCTAGTCCTGCTTGTGCTTCTCTCTTGAAATCAGTCCTTTGTGCAGTAAGACCCTTTTTCTTGAAGTCAACCAGTGTCTTTGCTCCGATATTTAGTGTTCAGATCTCACAACTGGCAATTGGGTTTGGCGGATAAAGAAATGGTGTCTAGTCATTAAACTTATGTCTTGTAGTTTGTGTTTTTCTTCAGTTTCTGGATCATCAATTTTTATGAAAGAATGACCAAACAATTGCCATTTAGAAACTGTTATCTAATGAACTTTTCATCTTGAATTATCATCAGCTTTATCTAGGTTTGAGATTGAGCTGATTTTGGTTCGTTTTATTGTTTGCAGAGATGTGATCCATTTTCAGCAGAGCTATTTACAATTAGTTCTGAGCCACGGCCTGTGCCAGTTCTCTGCAACTCCACAGTTACAGAAAACAGCTTTTGCTCTCAAGTATGGGATACATGTGAAAATGTTTCAATATCGGACTCCCCCTTTGCTCCCTCATTGAAAGGTCAAGCTGGATTGCCAGCCAATTCCAATACCACCACATTGGCAGATCTCTGGCAGTCAAAAACTGATTTTTGCAACGCCTTTGGCGGTTCATCTAGTAATGAATCTGTGTGTTATGATGGTGAACCTGTTAAACTCAACAGCACCGGAACACCTAGTGCCCCACGTGGTATGTGCCTTGAAAAAATTGGCAACGGATCTTATCTCAACATGGTTGCTCATCCTGATGGATCCAACCGTGCATTCTTCGCTAGCCAAGAAGGTAAGATTTGGCTTGCCACCATTCCTGAACAGGGATCTGGTGAAACGATGGGGATTGATGAGTCCAGTCCCTTTGTCGATCTAACTGATCAAGTTTATTTTAATACTGAATTTGGAATGATGGGTATGGCATTTCACCCAAATTTCCAACAAAACGGCCGGTTCTTTGCTTCATTCAACTGTGACAAGGTAAAGTGGCCAGGATGCACTGGAAGGTGTGCATGCAATTCAGATGTGAACTGTGATCCTTCAAAGCTGGCTCCTGACAATGGTGCCCAGCCATGCCAATACCAAAGTGTTGTTGCAGAATATACAGCAAATGGCTCAGCAACAGAGGTTTCTCTGGTATTAATTCTTCACCACATAGACCTCTTTTGATTATTATTTCATTTCAATCGTTCAAAAAACAATTTGAATGACCACAGGCTGCAAGTGCTAGACCAACGGAAGTGAGGAGGATATTCACAATAGGTCTTCCCTTCACATCTCATCATGCTGGACAGATTCTATTTGGCCCTACTGATGGGTACTTATATTTCATGATGGGAGATGGGGGTGGTACAGGTGAAGGTGATCCTTACAATTTTTCTCAAAACAAGAAATCACTACTCGGAAAGATCATGCGGTTGGACGTTGATAATATACCAAGTGAGTGTTCACACATTTATTCTTGCAGTTATTTTTTCATTCTTGATTTGTGTTAATAACAACCAGCTTCCTTCTTGTTCTTTGTTCCATACTATCTATACACATTGCTCAGATCAAATAGTTAACACTTGACTTGTCAATCCTCGTACTTGCAGGTACTGAAGAAATTGATAAACTTGGGCCATGGGGAAACTATTCTATCCCCAGAGATAATCCATTCAGAGAAGACAGTCAGTTGCAACCAGAAATATGGGCTTTAGGCATGAGAAATCCTTGGCGCTGCAGCTTTGATTCTGAGAGGCCTTCGTATTTCATGTGTGCCGACGTTGGCCAAGTATGTGATCTTCTTTTCTCAGTACAGATAATTTAAAAAAATCTTCAGCTTTGTAATGCAATGTACACAACTTACAGGATGTGTATGAAGAAGTAGATATCATCACGAAGGGGGGGAACTATGGTTGGCGAGCTTATGAAGGACCGTATCCTTATAATCCTTCTGAAACACCAGGAGGAAGCACGCCATTAAATTCAATAAACCCAATATTTCCAGTTTTGGGATATAACCACTCTGAAGTAAATGTAAATGAAGGGTCTGCTTCAATTACAGGAGGATATTTTTATCGTTCTAATACTGATCCGTGCATGTATGGAAGGTATGCCATAGTTTCGCATCTTGAATTGCATAATAGGTCACTGAATATGTGAGCTTTAAACATTATAAACACCTTGCTAATTTGAGTAGGAATTTGCAGTTATTTGTTTGCAGATTTGTATGCAAATGCGATGTGGGCAGGCATTGAATCTCCTGAAAACAGCGGTAACTTTACACGTAACAAGATACCATTTAGCTGCGCGAGAAACTCCCCGATCCAGTGCACCACCGTGTCAGGAAACCCTCTACCATCATTGGGATACATTTTCTCATATGGGGAGGACAACCGCAAGGACATTTTCCTCCTAGCAAGCAGCGGTGTTTACAGAGTTGTCGCACCAAGTCGCTGCAGTTACGCTTGTTCAAAGGAGAATGTTACAGCTGGTGCAACTCCAGGTCCAGCAGCCTCGCCTCCTTCAGATGCAAGCAGGTTATATGGTGCTCACGTTGCGACAGGGGTTCTGTTCTCTTCCATGTTTCTGGTTTTGCTGGGTGCCTAGCATTCTCCAACTCGTGAAGCTCATAGGCTGTATTATAAATACCAGATTTGCTCTCAGCAGCTACGGCCTAGGAGGAGGTTGTTGGTGTACCATAGATTTCTTCCCTTCTAATGAGCTTGTTATGAATAGAAGTTGATCAGTTTTGGAGAGTTGCAGATGTTTGTAGCGCAACAATCATTTGTTTGGAATTTATGTTAACTGCTAGCAAATTTCTGCCTTGCTTCCTGCTCTATTTTCAACATAATTGTTTTGTTTGCCAGTATGTCTCATCCAAGCATATAAACAATGACGGATGTAAGAGCGCAATAGTAGACGAGTTAAAAATAGTACAGAGAAAGAAAGACGATAAGAGGGAGTGAAGTAGCGAACTATAGAATAGGCACGACTCACTCTGATTATTCTCCTTGTTTTCGTCTCTAATATTAAGCAATCACTTTCTTGTGTTTTTATGCGGTTTGGTCAAATATATTAAGAACAGACTTACTTGGGGTCAGTGGGGTAGCCCGAGCAAAATCCTTTATAGCAGGGGCTTCCGTCAATTTGATTATGAGCGGTGTGGTGTCCCTACCGATTATGAGAGGTTTTCCCACAGATTATCGTCAAATCTATCGTTTAAGAATTATAATCATTAGTTTAAAAAAGTATAATATTTTTGTGGTTTGAAAAAAGTGAACTTTCTATACCTTAAAATGGAAGGAAATAGGAATTGATTTGAAGTTATTTAAATAGAGGATTTAGTGATATTAAAACTATTGTTTTATTAAAAAAGTGTAGTGTTAAAAGTTTATTAAAGCACTTAACATTTATATAATCTTTGATTAACAAAAAGTTACTCTTATTACCTAATCACATTCTTCTTCATGGTTAGACTCAAATTATTGAGAGATTATTTTTACTTTTTTCTCTTTTTACCGGAAAATCACATCACAACACAGGCATACAAAAATTGAAAAACCGTTTTTAAGAAATATATATAATAGGCTATCTAAATAATAATATTCCGTTCATTTCAAAAATACATGTTGTCATTTTTTTAAAAACTATATTTTTTTATATTTAAATACAAAATTTAATATTTTATTTTAATATTATAAATTAATTTATAATTTTTATATAAAAATTTGAATAACATATAATTTAATATGGATAAAATATATTATAGGATAACAATTTATATTAATAATATTATAATTATATAATCGTAGATCATGTTATCTGCTTATGGAGCAGAAATTATGAGTCATTGTCTACAAACGAAAACAGAAAGTAATTAGAGATGAAAAACTATGAACGAACATTAGTTAAAACCCAATCAAAAGCAAACTCCGAAGCTTGAAGCTTGAGACCACCCACAAATTCCTGAAGCTCCGCAGCACAAAAGGTCCTCTCATCAAAACAAACCCTAACCACAATCACCCAAACTCATAAACCCTAAATTCACTCCTAAACCTTCTGCACAAGGCAAAGGTTTATAGTTGGTGAAATCCCCATTCATCCATTCCCAATTTTCCACTCTCAAGAAACCCAAAAAGTAAAAGGAGAATGATGTATAACTAAATCACATAAATAGGCAAGTGAATGAATGAATGATGGTTTGGACCTTTGGTCCTCCATCTTCTCCTTCCTAAAACGAATTCTCCCTTTTTTGCACTGCTTCTTCAATTTCTCCATACACAACCCATTTGACTTTTACTCTCTCTCCATTGCACAAAAGTCTCATAACACGCAAACCCTTGATCCTCTACATGTAATCCCACGTTAACTATCATACACGCTTTTCGATCTCCAAAGTTGGCTCTCTAAAATATTTTGTCTTCCCAATCATGTCCTCACCTCCGATCCATGAAGAAACCCTCAAGCCCCAAAATGGAAGTAGCACTCCGGAGGTGCCAACCAACAGGAGCAAACGGCCGTCTCGAGCCTGCGCTGTGCGTGCTGCTGCTAAGCAACTGGCCGCGCAGCAGCAGGCCCTGATCGAAAGGCGGCAGCGCCCCAAAAAGGCGCAGCAACAGCAGGAGGCTGCCGCAGAGCAGGAGGAGGAGTCTCAGCAGCAGCAGCAATGCAGCGTTGTTTCGCAGTTAGTTGGCCCACCACCCACCGAGCCTGCGCAGTTGCCGAGGTGGAATCTTCGGTGTATGTGGGAATTGGCGTCTGTACTTAATTTTTTGCATGTGAGTGTTTGTGCTTTTTGTGAAAGCTTTTTAATTTGGTTGTAAAGTTTGATTTTTGAGTTGTGGGTTTTAATGGGTTTGTGTTTTGCTTTTTTAGGTTTTTAGGCCGTTGTTGAATGTACAAGTGGAGTTTTCGGCAGAGGAGTTTGAGACTGCTTTAATTACTCCGAATGATTCGTTGGGAGATATCCATATGCCCTTGTTAAAGGTTAGTATTTTGTGTCTTGAATCTTTTGATGCAATGACATAGAGTTTGTTTGTGGTGGAGTATTTGTGGAGCATTTTGCAGTGTGTGTTTGTGGGAAGATTAAATTAGCTGCACTGAGATTATTTTTGTGTTTTATATGGAGAAACGGCGTTGTTACTTTGGGTATAATGCAAGTAGGTTAGCTCAAAGTAGGTCATTTATCCCGAAGAAGGCTCTTCAGGGAATGTGGTTATGCTTGCGTCATTTTTATTATGAATGCAGCTAGAGTAGGCAGATGCAGCATGTGATACACAACTTAGTATCACAAAAAAAATTGGCTTTCTTGCAGCCAAGCCAATGAGCTTCATTGCTAAAATTTAATGGTTTATGTTTAGGTCACAAATAGGTTATTAATTGATATTTTACTCTTTAAATAATAACATATTAGTTTTGTTGTGACTTGTGATTTTGCATTAGAGGAATGCGAGAAAGCTCCAATTTGGCTTCGCAACAACTTAAGTTTGTTTGCTGATTTTCACTGCAGAAAGAAGCTTTCTTATTCTGATCTGTCCTGAAAAGGGTAGTAGTTCCTTAAAATAAATCAGTAGGAAAATGTAAACAGGGACTGTAAATTATCTCCGGATTATATAGAATTATACATACAGAAGTGTGAGTCTGGTATAAAAAGTCTATACACTACTGCATGAGAGACCTATCTCGCTTCAGGTGAGACCGGTGTAAATGATGTAGAAATATTTGACTGTTTCAAGATTTTCTATTATTGATAGGGGATATATCTGTATTATCCATCTAGATTCTATGGTCCCCGTGGATAAGTTAAACCTTCTTAGCATGGGAAATGATGATGAGGAGAAATGATTTTTGAATGTTAGCTCCAATAGATGCTGAAGAGGGTTTTGCTATGTGAACTTGTAGAGCCTCATGCAATGCTATGTGAACTTTTAGAAACCTGGCTTTTGCTACTGTGGGTATCTGCCAACAGTAGAGAAAGTTTTGAGAGTGGGACGGGTTATTAGTTCAACCATTTAATTTTTTATACTGATCTTTTCAATCATTGGTTGCACATTTTACTTACACTGTTTTCACTATCTTGGACTCAGGCTTTCAGAATTCTCTAGCATTCGTATAGCTGCATTGAAATGACAACATTATCACTTTAATCCTTTCCCAGTTGCTCTCAAATATTCTGAATAACTCTTTAATTTACTGCATGGCATTTGTCTAATGTGGAACTAATATTATTGGAATACACACTGCTTTTTGAACAATTCCATTTTGTTGCTTTATTTATGAGTAATTTTGTGTGTATAACTTACTAATTTTTTCCCATCTCCTTTTTTAGGCTATTCCTCCTATTACCCGAATGGCCCTTACACGAGATACCTGGATTACTGTTTTGTGCAGAAAATTAAGAGACTGGTGGCATTGGGTAACTCAACCCTTTTACTTGTTCTTGTTGCAGTTTGATTATGATCTGCATCATAAGCTTTCTCGGTTGTTTCATAATGTTAAGCATTTAGGTTCTTGGTACAGGTTGCAGATGGTAATCTTCCCATAGTAGCTTCACATGGGTGAGTAATTTTGTGGAGATATATGTGATATATGGATATCTTTAGCTTTCTAAATAGACTTATTGTGAATTGTTAGAATGGAGATTGAAGCATATAAAACACTTGATCCTGGGGTCCGAGTGGTGATATTAAAAGCCCTATGCGACATTCGTGTTGAGGTATTGTTTTCAGCCTGATGAAGATTTTATGATAAGTGTATGTTAAATGACATCCAGATTCTCGCTTGTCAAAGTTTGTTTTAATTATTGGAAAATTTCTATAAGATTTCTGGGTTTGCTTGTTACGGATTTTGTAAAGCAATCTGGAGGAATGCCTTGAGTGTATATCCGATTTGTCATTCTTGAATCCTTTATATTTCCTTGGACATTGGCATGTATTCGTGTGTCTGATGGAGACATTATTTGCAAGCTCTTTGACTTTGCATCTCAATCTCGGACTTTTTGAGCAACTTGAAGTTGCGACAGTTCGAAATAGTGAAGGCTTGATATACCTTTTAGAATGATCATTTTCTATGCTAGTGTTCTTTTTTTGGAATCGATATTAGTCTTCTTTTAAGCATTTGAATTTAGTTGTTCATCGCTCGCAAAAAAATGTTAATTAAATTGAGCCTGCATTTATTGGAGTTTAGTCTTCTTTTTTTGGAGTTTCTCATCTACATATTTATTTTGTTTTATCTTTTGTAATATGTTTCTTTGTGTAATCATTTGCTTGTGGTTTATTATTTTTAAATTCTCAAACAATTAACTCTAGTGATGTTCCGCAGCAAGAGGATATCCGTAATTACATTGACAACTCACTTAAACATGGCGTGCAACTTTCATCATTTCGTAAAGAACGTATCGGAGGTGATTGGCAAGGAATTAAATACTGGTACTCACTTGTTTATCACTGATAACTGGATATCTATGTTACTCTACTTTCAATTCTGTTAAATATCCATATCTGACTTAAAATCAACTTGTGTCACGTTTTTTTGGTTTCTGCTTAAGTAATTTTGCCTGTTCTGTTGTCATTGCAAGTCCACTTAATTTGTTTAGCATAGGTGCTGCACAATATGAATCATAGTGGAGTTTTTTCCGGAATAGCTTTCTTGGACATAATTTTCTAATGCTCATTTCTGCTGTTTGTCCAGGTATGAGGATGATCCAATTATTGGTCATCGCCTATACCGAGAGACAAGAAAATTTGAGGTGAAGAAGGGCAAGACAAGAGGTTCGCATGTCCCTCTCAATGCTACATACCAGTGGGAAACAGTTGCTACTAATCTTGAAGAATTTCAAGATGTTTCCGTAAGTTGCTTAAGCGTCTATTTGTTTGCTAAGTGGTCTACTGGATGTGATTGTGCCTCCCATTTCTGAAATTATTTGTAGATTTGTTTATTATTTGTTTTCTTCATATGATTTTTTGTGCAATAAGGTTATATTGTGATCATTACTCTTGATTAGTATTGCCCCGTTTCTTTGCAATGGCCTAAGAAATGGTTTTGTTATTAATCTCCTGGAAGGTAACTTTTGATTAAGATGAAATGATAGCACTGATTATGAATTGTGCGACCCCCTTCTGCTGTGGCATCTTTGCATGGGATAAACACCTAGATATGTCATTTTGTATATTTTGTATCAACGTGGTCCGAGTATAATTATACACTTACCTTCCAGAGTGGAGAAAAACTAGTTCTATGCAATGCTTAGTTGTGATTATTTTAGAAAAATTTAGCACTGAGAAATTCCATCTTTGTTTGCTACAATTCCTTATTTTGTCATTATCCATGCTAATGCAGGAGAAGCTTTTTACAAGTAAAAATAGAACAGAGGCTTCACTAGGGAAGAAATTAAAGAATGACATGCTTCCTGAGATTGAAAAGGTTCATAAGGTATATAATTCTACTTGCTGACTGTGATGTCTTTACTTGAATGATATCCAATGAGGAAAACTACTCATCTTTGTAGTTTTGTTTTATTGAATCTTCCTTCAGTTTTTCTGCTCTCTTTATTGGACATTGTAATCTCATTTTCTTTTTCTTATTTTTATCAGAGGAAAGAGAGATTGCTTAAAAAGCAGCATAGGCAAGCGTTACTTCTTGATAGCTTCTTGAACATGGATGAACTTGGGCCAGGACGTTCCTTGCGTGATAGAAAACCAGTTACTTATACCTTTGGTAAGAAGAAAATTTTGCACATACTGCAATGTGGGCTTTCTAATTTGTAGTATGGCAGCTTTGACCTTCCCAATTTTTCAGCACCAGAAATTCTGTTCCAGATCCTTTCATGGTTGCTAGAACTATTTCTTTTGCCTATTATTGTTGAAAGATTGATCGAATATTATATTCAGTTATGAGGGTTCTAGGTTCTTACTGGTTGCCCTGATAACTGTTTTTCTTTTGGCTTACAAAATAACTTCAGTGGTACTTATTTTTATCCAATGTTGGACATTTATAGACTGATAATATTTTTGTTGTTCTGCAGATGATTATGACCGGTCTATTAATGAAGCCATCAAAATAACAAAGTATGTTCTGTTTTTGTATAAATTGTTTTTCTCAGCGAGGGTATGATGAGTGCTTGCACCACCCAAATTTATTGAATATCAATTCTCATGTCTTTTTCATGCACTCCTCCGCTGGAGTTTATATTTTCTTTCATGTCAGTAGAGATGTAATCTTATTATTTTCCCATCACAGGCGAAAACCACCATCCCCAGAGTCTGTGCACCGAAGAGAAGATTCTGTTAAAATTGAAGCTTCAGCAAACGGTAAATTAAGTGGTCCTTCTCATGCTTCTGATCAATATGGAAATTTCAGTGAACTGTCACCCAGTTCACCTGAATATGATGATGATGCTAATGATGAACAAAACCCTGAGTTAGATCGAAGGTAACGATACAATATTGTGATTCACATTGTCTTGTATTGCCTTTAGAACTTGTGGATGCCATTAAATGTTCTGTTTGCAGCAATAGGAGAAGACAACGGCCGCAACGTTATTCAGTCAAAGATTATGTTGAAGCAGTGTCTGATAACGAGGCAGATTTTGACAGTGATGATGAGATAGTTGGAGAAGCTGTATATGATGATGAGTACCTGAAGAAGCGTAAACAGAGGAAATTTTCCAGCAGTTCTGAAGGGGATGAAGAGGACCTTTGGGATGAAGAAAATGGTGAAGAGGAGGAAGAAGAAGACGAAGACTCTTTAAGTATCAGTGAGGATAGTGATGAACCCCAAAGGTTCAAAAAATTGCCTGGCAGAACGCGAAGAGAAACTAAATTAAGATCAGTTGGTGAGATTCAATCAGGTTTAAGACGCAGTAAAAGGGCCACTCGAAACCGGGTTAATTATCGGCAATATGACTTGTCAGAGTCAGAAAATGAGTCAATGAAACCTGATAAGTCAAATGCATCAGAAGAACAATCGGAGGCAAGCGAGCCTGCCGAATATTCAGATGAAAGTCCAGGCTCTGATGGCAATGATGATGAGCAAGACATGAAAATTGATCAGCCCATTGAAGAAAACAATGAGACAGCTGAAAAAGAACAAAATCAGCCTCCTGAGAAATCAAATAGCCCAGCACAAGATGAAGTTGGACATGATGAAGTTGAGGATGTACCAAAGAGAGGCTTCCTCGATTTAAATGAACTTGCGCCAGGCTCTGGATTTGATGACGGTCCAAACTCAACGATGAAAGATGAAGACACAGATGGTTTTTGATCACATTTTACCGGAAAACATGGTTCAGCGTCTTCTCTGGAGAAACTTCAATGCACGATAGTGAAAGGTCATAAATTTTGTGATAAGCCGCTGGAGGAAATCACCGTTGAGGTTCTTCCACGGCATAAGTTGAGCATCTACCTTAATGCAATCTTTCAGGAATTGCAGGCGGAGGGAACTTGATGCCAAGAGTTGTGTAGATTAGTTAGTCATTTTTTAGTTACGTCTACATTCATAGAAAGCCATCAACGAGTGAATGAGAGAATTCAATGGGATTTCTTTATGCTATCCACTTAATGTACAATAACTTTAAACGATATTGTAACCTCAAAGATTAGGGTTTTAGATGTGGAAACCCTGTAGTTTAATCTCTGATGATCGACGTTGATTTGCCCTTTGGGATATTTGGGTTGGTTGAGTCTGTTGATAAGATGATCACGTCAGGAACTGCTTCTTCATGTAATGGACGATCCTCCCTCAACAAGTAATTATTATGTTATTAATCCTCGCATTCTTCACTCATTCTGTGCTTTTAACTTTTCAAGTTCAAATGATAGGCTTCAATTGTAACATTAAAGAAGATGGGTTAGAAACAAAAGGGTTGATGAAGAGGAATGAAAAGAACGAATGAATGAATTTGGTGTAGTTTCTGTATAGCTTTAGTACAACTGAGCCAGCCAATCTCCTTGAAGAATATACAGTACGATGCTATTACTGCAAAATTTTGCTGCCAGACTTCCATGTCCAGAACAGTCACCTGAAAAATCATCAACTCCGACTGGTCGATACTCATTCAACGGCAAAGGTGATCCTCGTCTTACGTTATAGCAATCCAGTTTTCGGTGTCCAAGCACTATCTCACGTAGCAACATTGAGGCTTTCCTAGCTTTTGCAGCTTCTCCCAGAGGCAAAACATCTGCCGGGGAGACTGGTAATGTGCTGTGATGTAGCCTTCAATGCATCCTAACTGGTAGTACATCAGGCTGTGGACATACTCCACAGGTTTTGAGCTGTTGAATTGCTCTACCCACATTCCCATACTCACATCTTCCATCTTGAACAACTGTATCGTGTCAAAAGCGTAAATTAGTTGAAATTTAAGATTTTTTTTCTGCAAGTGTGGATGAAGTGAAAGCACAATAAAGATCTTTCACTTGATTACTTACCCTTAGCTTATGCCTCTCGAACTCTGAAACAACAAACCGTGCAATGTCTTTCGACAAAATGTATCCCGGTCCATTTGCGTAGGGCGGGTATTCTTCTACTCGCCATTCCTGAAATCACCACCAAAACAAGGAAATTGATGAATATCAATAGAGGACACTCAGACAGGCCTGGTAGGAGCCAGAAAGCAACATTATCAGTGACCTACTTAGTACTTTCATAAAAATTCTTGTCATCGCTAACAAAATACTAGACTGTAAAGTAGAATAAGCAACTTTTACTGCAGTAGCACGCATCGGACTAGATACTCCAAGGTCATACTAGGTTGGCAAGGGTAATCGGTTGGTACTTAGAAACAATTCAAGCAACATAACTCCAATTCCCGGACCAAGAAAAATGGATCTAGCTAAAGAGTGATGTTGCAACCATCATAACTAGAGAAACACATGCTCGGAATATCTCAAAAATTAGACTCCAAATGTAACAGGGAAATCAATGATCCATTGCATAAAGATGATGCTAAAAATAAGGGCAAAACAACGGAAAATTTCAGCGTGCATACCTCATATGTAACAGCCCATTTACCATATCGCATGGGCTTATGGTAGTAATTTATGTTCCCCATGTAGAAGCTTTTACCCTCTCCAACTTTTTTAGCTTCATTTAGAACTGCATTCACTCTCACAAATGTGTCATCATCACACTTCATTATGTACTTAGCACGTATTGTTCGAACCTGTTGCCCAAAACAGAATAGAAATTCAAAAAATCATTAGAAACCGTCAATTTTCCATCAAGTCCGGAAAGCTTCAACCACTCACCCCATATTCACAGATGGCAACAGTTTTCAGCACTACAAGGTCATAGTTATCCATGTAAGGCACAATGACAATATCACCAAAATATTCAGCTTCTTTCTTCAACTCCAAATTTACTTCTTTCCTCGCATGCTGTCCACACATCAATTCAAAGTGAGAAACTTGGTAATGGTAGATTATTTCGCAATAAGAGTAAACATTAAAGTGATCCACACTTACCAACGCTACAAAGAAACGAGCTACAACATTCGAAGATTTTATAAGTTTATGCTGCATCCAAGATTTCCGGACAGCCATCCGCTCAGTAAAATGGTAACCAGCAGAGAGAATGCCAATAAAAAGTTCTACAGGACCTGGAAGGGGTGGTGCCTTCCACTGAGAAGAGAACTCCAGAAGCCTCTGAGGAGTGAAAATGGGATTTGTTGTCGGCAATGAAGCAGCAAATACAGAGTGAACATCAATGTCCCCATTCACAGTTAACCCAGTAGCATCCTCCAGAGTAAATCCCTGTGAAATGATCAACTTGGATGTTAGTTCCAATATGTATATATCAATCATGAGATCAATACATTGTTGGACATCACTCACCGTGTGATAGGGAAATGATGTCACATGCCTCCCATCAACATTCACATGGTATCCCTCCAAACCAGCACTGAGGGTTAGAACAAACAGCTTGTCCTCTGCAAATGGATATGGCCAGTCAAATGCAACCGATTTAGTTCGACCGATTAGCCGGTTCAACCACCAAGATGCCATTGATTCTTCTGATCCATGATCATCATCGCGAATCCACTTCTCACACTTAACCTGGCCATCAACTACAACAAGCACAATGAGTTCAGAGATAAAAACTGAATCACAATAACAAATCACCACCTTTCTAGTTATACTAAAATTCCTAGCCAAGAATTTCACATGAAACACTCATAGAAAATGTTGAGTATTCACTGTGAGCAAACTAGATTAGATGCAACAACACCATCATGAAAATAACAAGTTACTAAAACAACAACCAAATTTATAAATCATCAACAACTAAAACCTCACAATCCAATAAAATCCTACGCAAACAACTAATAGAACAATCACAAACTCCTCAAACTCACCAGTCTCATCGTCAGCCTTAGACCTCCACCCTTCACACCGCAATGCAGTTCCCCACTGCATTCTATAACAAGTATTCATCTCAATCACCGGCTTTCCACTCCAATCACCTGTCAACCTCGGATTAAAATGAAAAATCCGCGGAGGATCCTCACCATCCACAGTTTTCAGCCCCTTCAACTCCATCATAAACTGTGAAACCATCACTTTCCCCTCTCCATCTCTCAGTAAAGCTATTTTCGGCTCACTTTCGGCGTGTGCCCCACGCGGTTTCCCGACTACGGTAATATGGGACCCCAATGTCATGCCACATGGAATTTCCACCGCTTTCCCTGACTTAAAAAACTCCGACCCGCTCAAAGTAACCGATTGTGGACATGATTCAGTTCGGTTTTTTGTATGGTTTCTTTCATTGAAGACTGAAACTTTACCCAATTCTATATCAACCCACAACTTTTTTCCCTCTTCCCAAGCGGTTTTTGCACTTCTGTGAAGCTCAACAGAGCCGTCTTTTTTAGTAAGGTCGAAAGTTCTGGGGTCATAACGTAAAGTTGATAGAATTTTAATGGATTTTCTGGAATTTTGAGGAGAACCCAACTGTGACTGAGTAGGGCTGTTATCGTAGACAGAGTCAGAAGGACGAGACGGTGTGTTCCGGGTATGGAAATCTTGAGATATTTCAAGGCGTGAAACGTGCGTGAGCGTGTCCAGAGAGAGAGAAGCGGAAGCAGTTTGCGAGTTGAACACAAACGGAATTTCGAGAGTAACGAGGAGGATGTAAAACACGGCGACTGCGAATAGAATTTGAAATGATCGGTAGCGAGTGAGAGAAAGAACGGTGTCGTATTTGAACCGTTTCATCATGGCTTTTCCTAAAGAGAACTTGGTGCAGTGTGGAGTTTTATAGAGAAAAATTACGATTACTAACTAGTAAGGGCGGTGGTGGTGGTGATGGTGAGTCGAAGCTTTCGCAGTATAGAATTTTTATTGGTTGAAAAGTCGTTCTGTAGGAGGAGGAGGAAGAAAGAGACATATAATTTTGTGTGGGTTTTATTCATGATTTTTCATATCGACAAAATTTGATTAGTGTTAAGTAATAAAATTAAGACGTTAATGGAATCCAAAAATAAATGTTTTTAAAAAGTAATTAAAAAGTTTTTAACGTTAATTTCAAGACGTTAATGGAATGAATACAAGAATTAATGTTTTTTTAGTAACCACAGCTTTGTTAGTGTTTCAGTATTAAATATGTTTCTTTAACAAGGCGTGTCTTATACAATTGTCTATTAATTAGCGTAAATTAATTAGTGTGGGGTTGTTTTAACTTAATTAGTTCAAATTTTGGGTACGCAACAGCGTTAAAACTTAGTTGAGAGAGCTTTGTCGCCCTTGTGGTCTTGCCCAACTGAAACAAGGATTAGTGTGGGGTGCCCAAAATACTTCGTGATTCAGAAAAAAAAAAATTGCCTATCATTATATTTTCTCTATGAAAATATAAAAAAAAATTGTCAAATAAAAGGATTATAAATGTTGAATCTGATGTAATTCTCAAGTTTGCACGATTTTTGTTATTGGAAAAAAAAAGAAAATAATATGAATTTTACTTTTTGTACATAATAATAATCTCTCCGTCCCATATAGATACAGTTTGATTTTTATAGTTTTTAAGAAATTAGTAGTTGTAGTAGTTAAAGTTAGTTAAATTATGTATTATTATTACTATTATGTCTTTAAAAGTTTTTATTTGAAAAGACTCCACCATTAAAAAATTTGTTTCATAAATGAGGATAAAAATGTTAATATATTTATCATAAATGAGTTTAAAAAGGTAAGTGTGCTTATATATTATGGCACTATATATAGAAAGTGTGTCTATATTTGAGAAACAGATGAAGTATCATTTTAAACACGTAAAAAAATATTTTAAATGTATAAAGATTAAATTTCTCTTTTATGAATCAAAATTTGACTAGTCCACATAATAATAGAAAGTATTGATAGCAAACTCCTTAAAAAACTCCCTTCATTTCAAAGAAATTCAACTCTTGTTGTAGACTTATAAAAAC
>CANYCX012701255.1:0-15331 GCA_948193385.1 Breynia disticha f. nivosa
TGAAAATTTAGATATCAATTCGTGTTATAATTGTATTGTGTTAATTTTTATTAAATAAAATTTAAATAATTCTTATTATATTACAAATGTGTGCTAAAAAATTATATTATCGTTTAAAAAAATGATAGTTATACATAAGGAATGTTTTTTTTGTCTAAACTACGAGGTATTTTGGGCATCTCAGACTAATATCTCTATTCGAGCCGGACATAACTATAAGGGCGGCAAAACTCTCTTAACCGAGTTTTAACACAGCTGCGTACCCAAGATTCAAACTCGAGATCCCTAATTAAACTATAACAATCTCACACTAATGAAGTGGGGTGTGTTGTGTTAGTCTGATTGCATGGAGAAGCAAAAGGTGTCCTACTTCAAGCTGCCTGTTTCTCTCTTGCATGTGCTAACCTCTTGATGTGTCATGCTTAGATTCCTTATTCTGATTAAACATATTAATCAATTACCAACTTAAATCAAACTCATCGACAACTTCCTCACCGGGAACGTAATTCTTTAAGACAATAATTTATCAACTCATACCATTAAACGCGTACATCAACTGGTGTGAGGCTGTCTAGGATATTTCGGGTAAATTTTAATATGAGTACTTTAAAGAGGAGACTCATTGAGTCTCCTTCTTTATTTTACTGAAACAATATTATTTACATAAAATTAAAACTGCTTTTACTGAATAAATAAATGGTTCAGATTTATTTTCGCTGAATCTAACGACTACAGATGTTTGTCTCATTAAGGGGACTCGTAGTAAAAGCCCTGTACCTCCTCATTGGTTGAGGAAAAAAACTTGTCACTTCATCCTCAAAACTTTTCCTATCTGTCCGATTTAAAATTTTAAGTTTAAGAAGGGCATTTTTATTGATGGTAAAAGTCTATATGGCATTTTACTTTCAAACATATAAATATAGAGTAGGATATGATAAAAAATTCACCAAACTACCCAAACTGACCATCAACCGACCAAAATAAATTAAAATTTAAGGTAACCACCATAAGTAGATAGGTTGGTAGTTAGATTTTGAGAAAACCACTAAGAGTGGTTTCGTTGGTAGTTTTGATTTTTCAAAATCCAATCACAACCGAACCGATCCACCATCCACCTATTTTAAAAAAAAGTTAAGTATATACCATTAATTAAAATATTTCTTAACTTTTTTACTCTTCAAATTTTAATTAATAAACCATAGTATATGATTTTTTTAGATTTTTTATAAAAGAAGTGAATAAAAGTAAAAATTAATGAATATAATTTTATTTGAAGACTTTATTAAAATTGAATTTGAAGTTAAAACATTATTTTTAGTTTGTTATTATGTTAATTGAAGTAAATGTTAATTTGTTATTATTTAAATTGAAGATATTTTTTCAAGTTGCAATAATTTTTAACTTAGTATTTTTTTCTAATTAATTATTTTTTTTTGGTTAACCGCTTAAACCGACTAAACCGAATCACCATTTAGTGGTTATGTTTGGATGGATAGATTAATAGAGCGGATAGATTGGTAGTTGACTATTTATCAAATCACCAAAAGTGAATACGATAAGTAGTTTAGATAAATAACCGACCAAACCTATCAACAATCAATCCTAATAGAGAGTATGGAAAGTGATATCATTATTGCTTTATGAATTGACGTAAACTTTGCTGTGAGAACCTGAGTTGTGATTAAATACTGTTTTTAAAAAATAATATAAAAAATACGATGAAATAGTAATATTATAAAAATACACAATAAAAATAATTAAAAATAGATACGACAAAATGACGATCGATCTCATCGCCTTTCAATTTTGTCCCTGAATGACAGTAAAAGCTTCAGGAACAGAATGGATCTTGTCACATACTGCATTTGAACAATTTTATAAACTTAATCTAGATCTGAATCTTACCCATATATAAATGTGAACGTTTAAGATCCAAGCATAAAGTGATGCTGCACCCATGCCTTTTTGTTTTTTAATTTCATTTTCCCATTTCTTTTTAACTTTTTTAAAAGGACACCGCAGATTTTACTCTCTTTAACCATTTTTACAGCAGCCTTATATTTTAATAAAGAGTGTTTTTGGACATAATTATGCTAATCCAACACGTTAATCCTACAACTTCAAGATCAGGTAGCCGTTTCTGTGAACTTGGATTGAAATGACGGATCCAGAAATTTATTCAAATATATCGAAAATAGACGAACGAGTTAAGAGTAGTTCAAAATAAGTACAAGAGTTTTTTAGCAGTTGCAGAAAATAATTGGTTCAACTAACAGATTCCACTCTAGTACAAACAGTTGCTGTAACCATAGTGGGAAGTTTAAAGATCCTTTTCATGAGAATGGAATTTCTTATTTCATCAGTGCTCTGATTTGAGTGGAGTAAAACAGAAACAAATGAGAAGATAATTTTCTGCTAAATCACAGGAACATTAAACAAGAAAGATAAGTTTTTACACTAAAAAAGTGGAGACAAAGAAAGTGAGTTCAGACATTCAAATCAAAACAAGAGTTAAAAATAGCTTCTTCCTTTTCTCTCCCACCACACCACCATAACCAAATAACAAAACCCACCCATCTAAAATTCCCAATTCTCTCTGCACCATTTTCATGGCCTTGCTGTTTCTTGGATCCCGAGATTCTGGGTTTTCTTTAAACTAAATAAAACACACACCACACGGCACAACCCAACACACCCCACCAAGACATGATTTGGTTTCTTCTTTTGCAATTCCCTAGGCTCCTCAAACACCGTACCCTCCTACTTCTCTATTCCTTTCCTTGAAGTTTGTAACACGACTCTGATATGCCTGTTACTTCATGTACCTTCCTTTCTTTCTTACTTCTTTGTCATGCTCTTTTAGCCACTGCAGTTAACCAACAAGGTCAGACTCTGCTTTCATGGAAAATAGGGCTAAAGGGTTCGCAGGAGGTTTTGAGTGACTGGGATTCGAGTAATGAGAGCCCTTGTGGGTGGTTTGGAGTCAGTTGTAACTATCAGAATGAGGTTGTTGGATTAGAGTTGCGTTATGTGGATTTGTTCGGAGAAGTTCCTTCCAATTTCACTTATTTGTCTACTCTTACCAAGCTTATCTTATCTGGAATCAACCTGACGGGTGCTATTCCACCACAGATTGCTTCTCTCTCGCAACTCATTTATCTGGATTTGAGTGAAAATGCATTAACTGGGGAAATCCCAAGTGAGATTTGTAACTTGCAATTTCTTCAAGAACTTTACCTCAACTCCAACCAACTAGAAGGCTCGATTCCGGGAGAAATTGGGAACCTTTCCAGCCTGAAATGGCTGGTTTTGTACGACAACCAACTTAGCGGAGTCATTCCTAACACAATCGGAAAACTCAGGAGTCTTGAAGGAATTCGTGCTGGTGGTAACAAGAATCTCGAAGGCTCATTGCCTTCAGAAATCGGAAACTGCAGCAATTTGGTAATGCTAGGCCTGGCCGAGACAAGCATTTCCGGTTTCCTTCCTCCGACAATAGGCCAACTCAAAAAGCTCCAAACCATTGCAATCTACACCGCACTGTTATCAGGCCAACTTCCTCCGCAACTCGGAGACTGCACCAACTTGGAAAACATCTATCTTTACGAAAACACAATTTCGGGTTCAATTCCCGCCACATTAGGGAAGCTGAAGAATCTCAAGAACCTTCTATTATGGCAAAACAACCTAGTCGGCACAATTCCTGCAGAAATCGGAGGATGTACTCAAATGAATGCCATTGACATATCAATGAATTCCTTAACAGGAATCATTCCGAAAACAATCGGCAACCTAACTCTTCTCCAAGAACTACAACTAAGCGTAAACCAAATTTCCGGAGAGATCCCTCCGGAGATCGGAAACTGCTTGAAAATTACCCACATTGAGTTAGACAACAACGACATTGAAGGTTCAATTCCCAATGAGATTGGCAATCTCTCCAATCTAACACTCTTATTTCTATGGCAAAACAATTTACAAGGCAACATTCCACCTTCAATCTCAAACTGTCACAATCTACAAGCAATTGACTTGTCGCAAAACGCCCTTGTAGGTCCCATCCCAAAACGAATATTCCATCTCCAACACCTCAACAAACTCCTTCTCCTCTCCAACAATCTTTCCGGCAAAATTCCCCCGGATATCGGCAACTCGTCCTCCTTGATCAGATTACGAGCCAATAACAATAAACTCACGGGTCCAATCCCACCACAAATTGGAGATTTAAAAAATTTGAACTTTCTGGATTTCGGCTCTAATCATCTCACAGGAGTTATCCCCGAGGAAATTTCCGGTTGCCGGAATCTTACTTTCTTGGATTTGCATTCAAATTCTATTTCTGGTAATTTACCCGAAAAGTTTGACCAATTAGTTTCGGTTCAACTCATTGACTTTTCAGACAACTTGATCGAAGGCCCATTGAGTTGGAGTTTTGGTTCACTCCCTTCACTCTCTAAACTCATTCTCTCCAATAATAAATTCTCCGGTCCCCTTCCCACTCAACTCGCTTCCTCTTCTAAGTTACAGTTACTTGATTTGAGCAAAAACCAGTTTTCGGGGAATATTCCGTCCAGTTTAGGGAATATTTCTTCCTTGGAAATTGCATTGAATCTTAGCTGTAATAATTTGAGCGGTCCAATTCCGACAGAGTTCACGGCGTTAAGTAAGCTCGGAATTCTCGACGTTTCCTACAACCAATTAACTGGCGAGTTGAACTCGCTGGCGCAGTTACAAAACCTCGTAGTTCTCAATGTTTCTCACAACAACTTTACGGGGCGAGTACCTGACACGCCCTTCTTCTCGAAGCTTCCTCTCAGCGTTCTATCCGGAAATCCGTCTCTCTGCTTTTCGGGGAATCAGTGCGCCAGAGATGATAAGCATGGGAAGAGGAACGCACCGGCGCGTGTGGCAATGGTGGTGCTATTATGCGCCGCGTGCGCGTTGTTTTTGGCGGCGCTTTATATAATTGTGAGTAACAGAAAACGACGTTTGGAGCCTGTCGTGGAGGGTGGTGACGGAGACCTTGATATGGACCCACCTTGGGAACTCACTTTGTACCAGAAACTCGACTTGTCTATATCTGATGTAGCAAGGTCATTAACTGCTGAGAATGTGATTGGGCGCGGACGAGCCGGTGTCGTTTACAAAATCACACTTCCCTCAGGTTTCACCATTGCGGTTAAGAGGTTCAAATCCGCGGAGAAAATTTCCGCTGCTTCCTTTTCATCAGAAATTGCGACATTGGCCAGAATTCGTCACAGAAATATCGTTCGATTACTCGGCTGGGGAGCAAATCGGAAGACGAAATTGTTGTTCTACGATTACATGGCCAATGGAACATTGGGCGCATTGTTGCACGAAGGTAGCGGTGTAGGGCTAGTTGATTGGGAGAAGAGGTTCAACGTCGCACTAGGTGTTGCGGAAGGGCTCGCCTATTTGCACCATGATTGTGTGCCTCCGATATTGCACCGGGATATTAAGGCGCATAATATTTTGCTCGGAAATCGATACGAGGCTTGTTTGGCCGATTTTGGGTTGGCTCGGCTTGTGGAGGATGAGCACGGCTCGTTTCCGGCTAACCCTCAGTTTGCTGGATCGTACGGGTACATTGCTCCAGGTTTGTGCACTCTCTTTGTCACTTTCGTTGTTGCTTAAGTTTGTCCTGTCTTCTAATTATGAGGTTAATTATTGGGTTAATTAAGTTTGATCAAGACTGGCTGTGATGGGACGAGCGTGCGATTAATCATAGAATCTATTAAAGTTCATGATACTGACAGGGAATAATCATGGTTATTTAGGGGTTAATCCAATTTGTTAACTTAAGAATACAATCATGTTTAGAATTAGGTACGCAAATCATTTAGTTGTTACATTGTCAATTTCAATTGTTTTTGCATTAGCTTTATGGCAAATGATGATACTGTCCACTGTCGTTTTCATTCATGTCGTGTCGTTATCGGATCAGAAATTGTCACCTTTATCCGTGATTGTCTGTTGGGGGACAAAAAGTTGAAATGTCATTTGCTTACAAAAATCAGGACATTTGATCTAAATTTACTGTTCAATTGAAATTGGTTTTGTAGAGTACGGATGCACCTTGAAAATTACGGAAAAAAGTGATGTATTCAGTTTTGGAGTAGTGCTATTGGAGATTATAACAGGAAAAAAACCAGTGGACGAGTCATTTCCAGAAGGACATGTAATCCAATGGGTTAGAGAACATTTAAAGAGCAAGAAGGACCCAGTAGAGATTCTTGATTCAAAGCTTCAAGGTCATCCTGACACTCAGGTTCAAGAAATGCTTCAAGCTCTAGGAATATCCCTCCTCTGCACCAGCAATCGTCCTGAGGATCGTCCCACCATGAAGGACGTAGCTGCTTTGCTCAGAGGAATCAGACATGAGCCAATCATAGGCTGTGATGCCCACAAGCCTTCATCGGATACAGCGTCGCAGTCATCGTCAACGTCGGTTACCCCTGCTCAGTTGTTAATGCTTCAAGGGTCTTATCGTTGCTCATTTGATTACTCATCTTCTTCTACTAGTTATGTAGGGGAATAATAGTGTGGAGCAATGAAAGTTAGTTCCATTACACGATGATATTGTTTGTTAGTTAGGTAGGATAACACGAGTTGTTAAGATTGTTAGATTAGCATAGCTTGGGAAGAAGATGATTAAATGAAATATGTAGTACATATTGCAGAAGGAAAATTTTAAGATGAGAAGAGCACACTGTTTTAACATCCTGTCCCTACGAGCACACACATCGATGACTCTCATCTAATTTCAGTGAAATTATACCGATTACGTAAAATTAAAATATTTTTTTTACTGAATTTTCCCTAAATTAGGAGTTTCCATGGAGATGGAAAGTTAAGAATTGGTTAAGATAGGAGGGCAATGATTGGATTTAACAGAGACAGCTTCTTGTTGTAGATTATGAAAGATTAGATTTGTGGGTTGGCTTCATGCAAACATCAACGTCCCTACCATGTGATTCTCACACACACACACACCACAATTATATCAAATCAGACTGCATATGGTTTTATGCAATTAACCTCCTCTTTCTCACTCCTCCTGTCTCCACAAATTATACCCCCTTTAGTTCTCTATAAGTTAAACAGTAGATTGAGATTTGTTTTCTGCAGATTCTCACCACACAAAGCTCTGCAATTTGATACACAACTCTTGCACTCCAATCTGTAATTCAGCCTTAGACCGACAAGTAAAAATTAAAGTATGTAAGAATTACTCTGAAAATTTGACGCCATGCATGATCAGACGTTCATGTAGGAAACATTTTTCTTTCTGTTGTATATTTCTAAAAGTAGAGATTTAGCCATAAACGTCCAAATTTTCTTGGTTGAAAACCCACAATAGAGAAAAAGTAGTGTATTCACATTCTAATATGTAAATGTTTATCTCACGAGTTGTACCAAAACTATGTACATAACCACCCACGCCAGTTTATATTACAGGTGAACTCTCTATATAAAGACCACTCCAAATACGAAGCCTGAATACCACAGGCTACACAAGCCAAAATAAACACAAACTTTACATAACATGCACGCCTATTATGCAAACTCTCAGTGCTGCAATATGCTTTTGTTGGGATCAGTTATATAGATCGTCGTCGTCGTCATTTCCAGCACTGGTAGCAGCTGCAAAAGGATCAGAAGCTCCTCCGGCAGCAGGATTCTCTGTTCGGTTCTCAAACCGGAATTCTGACCCTAGTCCGCGAGATTGCTGCAAGGTTTGAGCAAAAAGTTGGTATTTTCTTATGTCTGCATCACTGACACTTCGACGGGCATATTTCATCGATTCCTCGAAATGCGCTGCCCTTATCTCTGAAACATCGTCAGCTTCATCTTCTTCCATTGCTTCGGGATTCTCTTGCTTCCTTTTTTCCCGCTCGATATCCTGTATTTCCATTTTTTCCACAATAGTTTGCATTAATACAATACATGTTAGGAATTAAGCGAAATTACTTTCATCTGTAATAATTAGTTGCTGCCATAATTCGCAAAGAAAACCTTTTGCTTATAAATTAAAGGATCTGTCAAGGAAATTATTGATGAAATTCCAGAATCATCTCACCTTCTCGATATTTTCTCTGATAGCATACTTGCATGCCCGTTGACAGATCTCAGTGATATCAGCACCACTGAAACCATGTGTGTATCTTGATAGAGCTGTCAGATCTACATCTCTAGAGACAGGTGACTTGCGCAAACATGCTTTAAATATCTGAAGACGAGAAGCCTCGTCAGGGAGAGGGATATATATCAACTGGTCCAAACGACCAGGCCTAAGCAATGCTGGGTCGATTATATCTGGCCTATTTGTAGCCCCAATGATGAAAACCGTCTTCTTAGCTGTCATTCCATCCATTTCTGTGAGAAGCTGATTTAAGACCCTATCAGCTGCACCCCCTGCATCTCCGACAGAACTGCCACGCTGAAAACAGAGAAGGGAAATTAGGAGTAACGAGCAATAAAAAATACCGTGGATTATTAAACAACAATGGAGTAGTTTAATAAAATGAATAATCTCACAAATAACTAATCGAAAACACGAGTCAGATGCCCTAAATACCTGAGTTGCAATTGAATCAAGTTCATCAAAGAAAAGCACACAAGGGGCCGACTGCCGTGCTTTATCGAATATCTCGCGTACATTGGCTTCACTTTCTCCAAACCACATAGTCAGCAGCTCCGGACCCTTCACGCTAATGAAGTTAGCCTGGCATTCGTTGGCAATAGCTTTTGCAAGTAGGGTTTTACCACAACCAGGAGGCCCATAGAAGAGAACACCTTTGGACGGTGACATGCCAAATTTCTCAAACTTCTCAGGGTGCTCCACAGGATATTGTACAGTCTGACAGCAACAAAAAAAATATGGAAACAGGAGCACGAAACATCTAATAGAACAGGAAATTCCTAGAAAGATCAAGAAAAATGAACCTCTTGGAGTTCTCTTTTAACGTTATCCAACCCACCAATATCATCCCAGGAGACATTAGGAACCTCAACGACCTACCAATCAGAATCATAGAGTTATCATCCATAAATATCAGAAGCTCATACAACTGTATACTCAAATCCAGCCCACACGCCTTGGTTTCATTGTAACAAAACTTTCAACAAGTCGTCATTGTCCAACAACAAACCCTTTGTTTCAATTAGATGAAAAAAGAAAACAAATTCTTTGCTTCTAAATTCTCAATTTATTATTAGGCAACACCAAGTAAAAAGGAAAGAAAAATTCAGCTATAAAATTGGACAAACCGTTTCACGTAACGCAGATGGGTTTGAAGATCCTAGTGCTGTCTGGAAGTGGTCATTAGTCACAGACATTGAATTTAACGTTTCTGCATCTATTGTTTCATCTTCCAAGTCAATCACATCCATTTTCTCCCTAATACACTGCAGAGCTGCCTCTGTACACAAAGCAGCAAGATCTGACCCCACAAAACCATGGGTGTCTTTTGCAACTCTTTCAAGATCAACCTGAAGCAGAAGATAGTGTTTTATAATGAAGATAATAATGATTTAATCAGATGGGAGAACGTAGCTTCATAACAAACAAGAGAGACTCACATCATCAGAAAGTTTCATATTTTTGGTGTGAATTCTAAGAACTTCCAGCCTTCCGACCTCATCAGGCACACCAATGTCAATCTCTCTGTCAAATCTTCCAAATCTTCTTAGAGCAGGGTCAATGCTATTAGGTCTGTTTGTTGCTCCTATAACAATCACATGCGCTCGAGATTTAAGTCCATCCATTAAAGTAAGAAGTTGCGACACTATACGCCTCTCCACTTCGCCCTGTGTCTTCTCCCTCCTGGGAGCAATAGAATCTAACTCATCAATAAAGATTATAGATGGAGCATTCTTTTCAGCTTCCTCGAATGCCTTCCTTAAGTTACTTTCACTTTCACCAGCCAACTTCGACATTATCTCTGGGCCATTAATCAAAAAGAAGAATGCACCTGTCTCATTAGCTACTGCCCTTGCAATCAGTGTTTTCCCTGACCCAGGAGGGCCATATAGCAAGATTCCCTTGGGAGGCTTCACACCAATGGATTTGAAAAGCTGCGGATGTCTAAGAGGAAGCTCAACGAGCTCTCGAATTTGAGCCATTTGCTTCCTTACACCACCAACATCATCATATCCCACCTCATTTAACCTCTCTTCATCATCACGTTTGATAGGTTCTCCTTCACAAAATATCTCAGTATCCGGTGCAACAACGCAGTATTCACCAGGGTCTGTCTCAATTACTTTAAACTCAACGCTGCGCATACCACCACGGACTAGAAAAAGATCACCTTTCCTCACCGGCCGATAGGCTTCCAAGAAATATGCTGTCAAACCAAATTGTGATGATCAAATGAAAATCAAACGCTCAACACATACACGAGAGAAAAATTCAACAGAGCTCAACGCAAATGAACTCACGCTTCAAATACGCATCGAACAAATTGCCAGTGACGCCTTCAATTGTGTCATCAATTGGAAGGATATGCACTCTCTTCCCGTACTTAACATCAGGGCACTGATGCACAGTCACCACATCTCCAAGACGTACTCTAAGATTGGATCTAACAATCTTGTTCATCCTAATTTTGGGTTCTTCGCAAAGTTCATCAGCAAGAGCAATGCAAACAGTGTCTTTTCGCTTCTTTCCCTACATTAAACAATCAAGAATTTCAAACCCTCACAAGTAAAACAAAACAACACACACACCACCACTTAACAAGTCTCAACAATTACCTTGATTAGCACGGTATCTCCACGGAAAAGTTGAAGCTTTTCCATGGTGGATGGATTCAAGGCAACCACAGAATTATCATCATTAACAGCTTCATCAACAACAAGACGGTTCGGAGATTTCTTTCTTTCCAAAATCGCAGTTGAATAGTCTTTCTTTCCACTTTTCCTGTCACCATATTTCTCATCAAACACATAACAAACTACTTCTCCTCCATTATTTAAAAAATTGTCAACGAAGTTTCATCATAATCAGAGAATCAACAGAAAACAAAGCAACCATCTTTCACACACACAACTCTTCATAAACAAAAAATTCAAAACTTTCCATCAAAAACACGATAATTTGCCACAAAAGTGAAAAAAACAGACGAGTTGAGAAAAAACACACGCGTCCATAGACGAAGAGGGTTGAGTTGAGGTAGGATGAGGCGTCCAGTTGTAGCGTGAAGAATGCTGCAGAGTTTCAAAGTGAAAAATGGTTAACTAAACAAAAAGACTGCTGCTTTCATTCCATTTCTTCCATGTGTTGGCGTTATCACTTATTGCCACGATTATGCTTATCAACTCTATCTTAAGCACTTTTGTCGTACCTACCTCTCTTTGTCTTTTTCTTCCTCAAAACAATTTTTTTTTTGTAGTTCTTTAAACTTCAAAGGATAATTATATTAATAATATGTTTATAATTATATTATATATTTATTTTTAAATTTATTTTTTTTAAAAATATTTATTAATTTTATTATTTATCTCAATTAATTTTTATAAATATTATAGATGAATTTCTTTTTACTAAAAATAATAACAGTCATGGGAGCCGCTTTTATAACAAATAAATTAAGATAATATTTTTATAAATATTATTGAGTAATTATTAAAATTAATTTTAATATTTATTAAAAAATAAATTAAGAGTATTTAGATAAATAGTTGTAAAAAGTGAAAATAGTTACTTATTTTAAGATAACAAATAATATTTTTTATAAAGAAAAAAAGGGTTAAATTTTAATAAAATGATAATTAAATTACGTCTCAACTTTCCATACTTTCAAATACATATTATAGTTATACCTAAATTTTGAGTGTAAATAATATAAACTATAAATTTTTGTATTTTTGGCCTCCGAAAAATTTAAAATCTCAAATTAGTCTCTTAATTTATATAATTATCTTTAAAATTAAATATTACAACATATATTTTGATTTTTTTCCAAATCTACCATTTTGAATGCAATTTTTTTTCTTTAATTTTGGTAATTTGATTTTCTTCTATTTCCACAAATAAAAATACATTGTTGAGGCAGAATAATGAACGTGTCTACATTTCTCAACTGTAGTGGCATATTTGAGAGAGAAGAAAAACACGAGGACTTTTTTACTCGAACACAAAAACATTATGGGATAGTTTTTTTTATCCAAATCAGAACCAGCCGATGCGGCGTTTTCCTGTTGCCGGGAACAGAATCAGAGGCGGAGGGGAAGATTACGAAATCCAGAATAATGAAAATAGAGAGAGTGAACGGAAAAGAAGTAAGCTATAATGAATTCATAGAGAAATATGTGAGCAAAAACAAACCGGTACTACTCACAAACTTAATGGAGGATTGGAGATCTTGCAAAGATTGGGTCAGCTATAGCGGTCAACCGAATCTCCAATTCTTCTCTACTCACTTTGGCGAATCAAAAGTCCAGGTTAGACACTAAATTAGTATTTTTTAATTTAATATTTAATTTTAAACAGCATATTGTGTTTTTAGGTTGCGGAATGTAACACTCGAGAGTTCAGTGACCAGAAAAGAAGCGAAACGACGGTTACGGAGTTTGTCGAGCGTTGGAGTGATACGACGTCGTTCTACTTGAAAGACTGGCATTTTGTTAAGGTGTGATTGATTAGTTTGCTAATTTATTAATTTAAGTAATGTAATTATAATTTGAGTCAGTGAGATTAATTGAAGTGTTTTTAGGAGTATTCGGATTATGAAGCTTATAAGACTCCGGTGTTTTTTCGCGATGATTGGCTTAATGTATATCTTGATCATTACCGAATGCATAATGGAAACGGTAGTGATGATGATTATAGAGAGAGTGATGGTGATGTTTGTTGTGCTGATTATCGGTTTGTTTATATGGGAGCCAAAGGTTTGTGGAAGGAGTTGTAATTATTTTCTGTTTGAATTTGGAGCTTGGGGAGATTTTGATAATTGGATTTTAATGTTATTGAATTGCAGGATCTTGGACTCCTCTTCACGCTGACGTTTTTAGATCATATAGTTGGTCTGCCAATGTGTGTGGAAAGAAAAAATGGCTTTTCCTTGATCCTTCTCAAACTCATCTTGTCTTTGATAGGTATGGATGTATCATACTAGTGATAACACATCTTTCAACTTTCATGTTTGCCTGCTGAAATACTTTTTCTGGTTAACAACTTTGTGATGTTTGAATTCTGTCTTGTTTCTTATTTAGGAATTTGAAGACATCTGTTTATGACATCTTTGGGGATGTTAGTGATGAGAAATTTCCAGGATTTAAGGAGGTTAGAGATTGCTCTGCATATTCGTGTTACTAGCTTTCTTTCACATGGATACTTGATTTGTCTCTCCTTATGTATGCTCAGGCTGTGTGGCTGGAGTGTATCCAAGAAAAGAACGAAATTATTTTTGTGCCAAGTGGATGGTATCATCAAGTTCATAATCTGGTATCTTTAATTTCTTTGTTCTATTGCATCATTTCTTTTATCCACTGAACAGTTTTTTTCTCTATGAAATTATTTTTGCTGAGTGGATGGTATCATCAATTTCATAATATGGTATCTTTCATTTCCTCATATCATTATCATTTCTTTGATGCACTAGACAATTTTTCCTTTCAGTAAGAATTCCATTTTTACCTTAATTATTCATTGTCTAGAATAAATTACGGATATGTCGAAAGCATCCATTTCGAAATTCTGTTGGCAATTGAGATCAATAGACGATTTGAAATTTGATTTCGTTGTGACTTGTCACTTGTTCTTCAAATATATCGGCTAAAGTATTCAAATGGATTCAAAATATAGCCCCCATTCTTCAGGTTCCTGGTGGATAATGTACTTTAATGCAGGCAACCTAGTTATATGTTATTTATGTCTTGTTAATAGTCTATCTATTTAACTTGCATTTGTAATGTTTTGTCAGGAGGATACAATATCGATAAACCACAATTGGTTCAATGCATATAACCTTTGTTGGGTGGTAAGTGCAATGATATTTCATTTGTGTTTCAACAGAATTAAGAAGCAAGAAACATGTCTCATTATTATCTCCATTACTTTAGTGGGATTTGCTTCTAAGAGACTATAAGGAAGCCAGGGAATACATAGAAGACATCCGAGACATCTGTGATGACTTTGAAGGTCTCTGTCAAAGGAATCTAGCAGCTAATACAGGTATTTTGTCCACAAAAAAATACTGCTAACTATATTCAGTGATTATGTGAGCACTTTTCAATTATATGAAAAACTTTTCATGCAAATTTTCTTCTGTTTTATCATAAGACTTACTGATCAACACTTCATTGGGTAGTGGAATTTTGCCACATGTTTCCATTAATTTAGCACAGAAGGATTTTGAGTTCCTATTTTCAATCATCCTAAAGCCAGCAGTCCATTGATCTGAATGGATATGCCGTTGACCTACATTACATTGGATGGATCAATAAGGGTACTGTGCTTGGCAAGGTTTAATACTTAGTTTTCTGAAAGAAAGAAGACATTGTACCCTGTACCATCCTACCAGCAAATTAGGTGAAATGAAAGACAACAAATCAAGTTTCGAATGAAAGTTATCTAATCTTTTCGCTGATATAGTCTGATAACTATGAAAAAGCAGTAATGGTCTTCAGTGATATTTGATTGTACAGAAAAGCATTCCCAGTGAAAGGAAAGTCTAAAATAGCCACTAACGAGTCACTTTCTCCATCTTTTTAAGCTAAACATAATATTAAGGTTTCACGTACATTCTCAATCTTTTATATATGAATCAATATAGTAAAAGCGAACACATGCCTATTAGCCCTAGTTTGATCTTTCTAGAAGTAGGATTGACTTTGAGATATGTTGGTCCACACTTTAATCCGTTTGATGTGTATTTTGTTTGAAACACGATTTGATTGCAGATTATTGGAGAAGTAATTGCTAATGTGGTGAAAGATGATGCACTGTATTTGTAAAATTCTTTTGTTGCTCACTAATTGTTTTCTTTTTCCTAACAGGCATGAACTTCCTTGATTTTTTTATTTTTCTAGCGCGCTTCTTCTTGGCAAACATTTTCCTAATATACCATCTACATAGAGATAATGGCATTTCAGTTGAGAATCCAGCTACTTTGGCTCAGCATTTGGCTTTCAATCTCTCATCTATTCGGAGTGTAGCCTTAAAAATGAAGTCTGTAGACTTTCCAGCTGGAAATCATAGCTCCTTTGATTTGAGGGAGACTTTAGATGATGCCAAGTTTCGTAAGTTGTGCTTCAGTCTCGGAAGAACTTATGAGATGATACACATACAAGAGGAACTAAATTG
>CANYCX012702020.1:0-19013 GCA_948193385.1 Breynia disticha f. nivosa
TTTATTTCAATGCAATAAAGTAGCTAAGTGCTTTATTTTGAAAATTAAGAAATATCTAAATCCTACAAATGAAATACCATAAGTGGTTACCTAAAGTTAGCATTATCATTTGTGAGTAAGTTAAGGAGATAAACATTGAAATACTTCTATAAAGTATTTCATTAATTATATTTAGCGTCTTATGATTAAATGTACATCTCTTAAAAAAATGATAAAGTCCTTTTAAGGCTTAATGAAAGATCACGTGCAGACTATACACAAATGTTAAAGCGAAAGGATCAACTACTTCAATAGAATTCTAAGATGACATTAGTTTTAAATAATGAAGTATCTAAAAGAAGCGCATTAAGTCTAAGAGCTTATAAATGAAGCATAAAAAAACCACAACTTGACTAAAGTAAAAAAAAACATTCAACAAGATTGGGATGGTGAATGCTTAAGTCAAAATTGACTGACTTAGAGAATGTGAAAAGACATTTCATAAACTCATTTATAAGAACGCCTCTAGAGAGACAGTATGTTTAAAAGGAATTATTAAGCAAAATGTTGTGTTTTCTAACATGTTCTATAATTAATGGCAGAAGAAAAACACTCAAGAACACGTTAAAGACAGCCAAGTTCCTCACTAAAATTTAAGAAACACATAGATTTATTCCTAGTCGATAACTAGTTGATAGAAAAATGTAAACTTTAAAGAAAAAAAACTCACCTTGATGAATCTCCTTCAATGTCGCGGGGTTCTTTGCCAAGAACAGCAACTATTGCCTCAGAATACTCAGAGATGACCTTTGTGACACCATAAAAGAATCCCACACATGATTCCTCTATAAAACTAACACACGGATTAGCAGAAATGTGTATTAGCACAAGAGTAAAATCGAATCACCTTAGTTTGTCAAGATCAGATGAGTTTATTCCAAAAAGAAGAGCACAACGTTGATCAACCACTATGAACAACATCTTAATCTCACGTCACCCATGAGAAAAACCCTAAAAATCTCTCTCTTGATTTTTTGGTGGAAACTAACAGATATGGTAGTGTTTTGGAGGGATGGCTAACTCTCTTAAAAAAAGACTAGATTTTAGTGGTATTTATAAATAAGAATTTTGAAGATTTAATCACTTAACAATCCTAATGCCATTAGGACTTTGTTAAGTCTTTAATTAAAAAAATTCCTTTTAAAATAACCCTCCAAAGTCGTGACTCTTATGTGGACAAATAAACAAGGTTTATCTTTTAATTTATTCCACATTAATCTTGTCTTAATTTAAGACAAGCTTCCTAAATTTTCTCTTATTTATCCACTTACATATTTTCACTTAAGACATCAGATTTAATAAATAATCTTTGTCTTAAAATCATGTAAGAAATAATAAATAATATTTGTCATCCATATTGGGCCCAACTACCAAAAATTGGCCCAAATGCCCGATCCGGCCCAATAGCTGGATTTTGACCTAAGGTGAAAACCAAAAATAACTTTTTTTTGGTTTTCCGTCATCCATGTGCGATCTGTAGGACTATTTAACAGAGGTATAGAGTTTAATAACTCATAAATCATAAGCAGTCTCTAGTAAGACACTATGATCATCCTAAATCAAATAGATGATGAGCGGTGTCAATAGCCCTACTACAATTCAAATACATCCCTTGACCTCCGATATCTTGATTAGCATAAGGCATGTCCCAAACACCCTTAGCACTAAATCACATTTCTTGATCTCTATGACAAAATTGATAAGTTTGAATAAATGACCTAATCATTTCAATAGAGTGTGGCCACACTCTTCCCAATTTTGTCTATCAAGCAGCTAGTGATATCTGCTCTCATTTTCATGAGAGGGTCAAACCCTTCAATTCACTCCTGCTCTTACTTCTAATTCTTAGCAAACCTAATCATACGCATACTTGTCAAACTTTTATGATCACGTTAGGCGTATGTCAAAGTATACCAAAAATTTCAACAAGAGACATAGTGATTTTTAGTCTAAGGATAATATTTGACATTGAAAATAGTTGTCGCTCACCACATACAATTTTCTACATTGTACCTATGTAAATATCCAAAATATCTGTGACCCATAGAACATGATCACCTACAAAGTACATACTAGTCTTAATTCATTTCTATTCCCAGAGAAACAAGCAATTTGGGATATTTAGAATGTCAATCTCATAACTTCTAGGTTCTACTATCAAGGTCCTCAACCTTGATACCTCAAGCACTTAATTAACATTCTTGGATATTTTATCAAACACATACCATAGATAAATACATGAAGTGATAAAATAATGTCTCATAATTTTATTACTTAATAATAAAAGTTACAAACAATGCATTGGGCTAGGGCTTATACTAACATAAAATCAACATAAGTAAGTCGTATACCTTTTCTAAAACTCATGCCTAAGTCATGTCCTACATCACATGTTTATGACCTAACAAAATTTTAACTTTAATGAAAGAGAAAATGACCAAATGATAGATATGATTAGAGCATAAGACTCAAGAGTTTTCTCTAATGTATGGAATTAAAACTACACGTTGATTAGATCTAGTGTGGACTAATCAATTGCCAAGAACTTATTGAGTATCCTTATAAAGAAGGAATACTATTTTACTGCATATTTTTATAGAGGAATATAAGATTCTAAAGAAGAACAATGGGAATAAGATAGAACTTGAGATAAATTTCAAGTGTCAAATCCTCCTAAGTCTAAAAGAGAAGTTAAAGGTTGGAGAAGTATTCTCTAATACACAAAGATTTAAGAATCTAAGTGTATACATAAGTTTAGGCGGAAGTATAAACATGTCATTAGTTCTAATGAGGAACATCCTATTCAAAACAGAGTTCATCATTGAAAAGTTAAGTAATGGTTGAAATGTTTTATAGTAAATGACTTGTGGGAACCATATTGCTATCTAATATCAATACGAATAATGATTTTAGGCACTAAGTCATTATAAGTACAATAAAAGGTTTTGAAACCTTTTCTATATGGCTAACTCAAGGAAGAATTGAGTTCTTTGGGATTTATTCTTAGTACTTAGAATGGATGATACTCATGCACTTAGAAAGATGTAATAGTCTATTCATGATGTCTTAAAGTGTAAAAAGGAAACATCCATAATAGAGACATGGAGACTTTTTATCCACTTCAGAACTAATATTAAGATCCAAAGGAGAAAATCATTAAAGCTATGAAGTCATACTCTACAAAAAGCTAAGTGAACTGTAGCAAGAGAGGTTATACAAAATTAATTTTAATGAAAGAATATCATAACTAAGTTAGGAACTTCCAAATTTTCCTAAGCATAGTATATTTCATTTGGGACAACAACAGAATCAAAGTATAAGCCAGGCTTTCAGTCACACTAAATATAGACTTGGACAATATCATATGAGAAGATTTAAATTGAATGAAAGAAAAAGATAAGTAGTGACATTGTGGCCAATATATTAAGGCAATTGGTTAAAGTTAACACCTAATTAAACTTATGGCTAGTGGAAGATTATTAGTGTAAACTCTGAGTCCAATTCAATTATCTCAAAGAAACTTGTTTATCATTATTTATGGATGATAAAGATAAGACAAACAAATTCTTTACTTCTTGATTTTTATGCACAGTGAAAGAATAGAATGATTTATGATATTAGTTTCATTGAATTATCAGTGTAAGGCACTAGATAGTGAAACATCTGAACTAAAGAATAATATCAAAACATCCCTAGTTGATCATTGATAATGGGAATTACAATGAATTAAAACTAGTATATTGATTCATAAGATGGTTGTGTTTCAACAATCATAAAATATGGATAACATAGATTCATTAAAAATATATTGGATCGATCCACTCAAATTCATTAAAATATATTGGATCAATCCACTCAAATGAAAATGTTGTATGGTTATAATGTCATAAACATTTTCATTAAGTAGTGTTTATATTGGAATCTTTAGACCTAAAATCTTTGTGAGTCTTGGATGGATTTTGACATAATTCAACATATACTAAATGTGTCTTGTAATAAGGCTAAAAATAAGGTGTGATTAGGTATATCAAAGTCCATCCTAAAGTGATAGCAAAGAAATGAAGGGATTGTCACTCTCGAAAGAGAGATGATATAACCGACCACTTGGTAAGTGTTTGGCAAAACCTAGCTTTATTGATCAAGATCAATAATTTATTTATGTCATCTTCACATATAAGATCAAAAAAGTGGTTGTGTGAAATAGAATGACTTAACATATGTCTTATAATGTCATGATATCGAAGTGCAAAGGATCATACAAGTCTACTAGGCAAAAAATTTAACAAATGTTGAATTCCATTTACTTAGGTCATTGTTAACCCTTTAAAAGGTTAAAAATGTTTGTTGGATTTTAAAAAGTCAATCCTAAGAAAAAATTGGGCTACTGTATTGCGTGCCTTGAAATTTGTTCATAGGAACTAAACGGTAATTTTTTAGCCAGGAAATTTTGAGACAGAAACAATACCTCAAAGTATGGTAATGAGTTGTGATTCTACTAGGCCAGATCTTATGATCATAGCCTGAGTGGATTTTTCAAAAATGTTGAAAATACGACCCAAGTTAGGCTTGTTGGAGGATTTTGAGCAAGAAATGAATAACAAGTCATCAGGCCAAAATTCCAAGCCAATAGTTGAAACCAACACGCTATATTGTAGGCCACATCATTGTGAGTCCATTGGGCCAAACCTCATGGCCATAGCCTAAGTAGATTTTTTGTAAAGTTAAAGTACAAAAACACAAGGCGTTATGAAGGAGTTGCTGAGTATTTTTTGGTTGCAACCCAACCCTGCTGGGTCAACACGTGTGGTCCACCTATAAATCCCCAAGTACACGTTTAAATGGCCGTCATGATTATTTGGGTTTAGGTTTTGTATTCCTACTCAGCCAGGTTCACCTTGACAGAAAAGGCTTAGGACTCTTGAAACTCTAGTTCCACCTGAACACTAAATGGCAAGCTTTGAAGATTCTATAAATAGACTTAACATAAGTACATTAGGTTAGAAAAAATGGTATATGACTTAGTGAGTGAAAATTGACAATAAATGAGTTCTTTTTGGTTTCATAACTTTGTCTTTCAGATTCTCAATAAAAATTAAGAATTGAGAGCCCAGTTTCTACAACACATCAAGGACGTGTGTGAGACTAGAAGAGAGTGACTTGAAAGTAGTCCCTCAACATCAACACTACAATCAACATGAACCATTAGAAAAGAAAGAGATAAAATTTCCTAATCCAATTCTTCAATTATTATGGTTTAAATATTTTTTTGAAAGGCTAGCTAAAATATTTTGAAATTATGCACCTTAGATGTTAGCCTTAAGAATGATCAATTCCCAACATGTCTTTTCCTGAGCATCCAAGCTATCCCCTTAATAGCTATATTTTGTGAAAATACATTGAATAATCAATAAATAAATTTTTTAAACTAGTCATGGTTTAATAGACGTTACTTCTCTTTCATACTTTGCTTATAATTCCTCAAATCATTGCATCAACAGTCTGCTAAGCTAGGAGCTTTGTCAGGGAAAAATACTAACAATTGCACATTGCTAAGGACTCTTTGCATGAAGATATCAGGCAACCAAAGTGTATAAAACAAGTCACTTACACAGTGCTCTTCATAAACGAAATGAAAATTTCTAATTGATGTTAGGAAACACATAAAGAATGCATAAAAAATATTGTATACACAACTAAAATATACCTTTCTAAGGTTTTTTCTAATATCCATTTGAAAAAAATGGAAATAGAGAGGGAGAGAGACGTAACAGAATAATGTATTGAAATTATGTAGCTATGAATTACAAAACCAAGCTCATATTTATACTACTCTAATAACAACCCATAACAATTTGAATTTAAAAGTGTAACAAATTTCCTAATAAACTCCTTAACAAACTTGATTTCACTCTAATAAATTTATCCTTTAACAGTCCAGAAACTCATATATATCATCATGTCATAGCTCCAAATACATGGTAAAAGCACCTGCAATTATAATAATAAACATTCCAAACAAGAGATCCTAACTCACTAAATCTCTGACAAATAAAGAAATGTAAGACAACTACTTTCCTCTTACCTCCACCTTGATAGATAAATCAATCAATATGACTAAATACTTTTCTCTTGCCTCCACCTTGATAAACAGATCGAGCAATGTGATTAATGCACTCAACATTGGAAACAATACCATTAAATGTTCCACTAGTGCCATGACTGTTACAAATTTAATTTTTAAATTATAAAAATTTCCTAACACACTTGATTCCACTCTAGTAAATTTATCTTTTAACACCACCTTAAGTTGGATCATGGTTACCATGTCCAACTTGAAATACAATATGCAAATAATAGAAATCATTCCTTCAACCAAAAATGTCATGCCCAAATTTAAAATGCTTATTTCTGAATAAATACATAATTTTGACAACCAATTTTTTCTTTAAAACCACAGGCAATAGAAAAGGAAAACATATAAATATATTTCATTTTAAAAGTTGGTCGTATATAAAATATGAAAAGTAATGCAAAAGTATTCGGAAGCATGATTAATGAAATACAAATCATATATGTAAATCATTTCTATACTATAGTTCATACAGAAGTACAAAAGTGGGTAATTAAAAGTAAAACCCTCAAAATCAAGCTAAGGAGCCAACCTAACAATCATAGTATCACCTCCCGAGCCCGCTAAAAGTAAGTCCCAACTAAATCTATTGCTGCTCTGCATAATCACCACAAACACACATGCACGTGAGTAATTAACTACCCAGTAAGTACACCTACAACACTTACCAAGGTAGTTGATGCATAAGTACTCGTTGGTAAAGTGTGTTAGGTGTTTTAGATAATAAGGATAAGAGATTATCCTAATTACTATCTCTTTCAATAAGATTTAGTATGCTATCTAAGGTGATGACTAAGTCATTCTTAATTTGCTCCTAAACTTCCAAGTATTAAGTATATTATCCAATCCATTTCTCATCTTTAAATGTCCAGGTAAAACAGTGTTTTATTGATGGGAACGATCTGTGAAACAGTTTGTGCAAACCGTTTGCCAGCCCATACCTCCATAATGGCATTCCCTGGAAGTGAAATGATTTGGGAAACAGTTTGCACCAAACCGTTCCCATACCCGTTTTGACCCTTCTAAAAATCCTTGAAAGTGGAACGGTTTTGAGAACAGTTTGTGTAGACTGTTTCGGAACCCGTTCTGGCCTCCTTAAAATTCTTTGGAAGTTCAACGGTCTGGAGAACAGTTTACATAAACCATTCCAGAACCCGTTCCCACCTTCTTGAGATCCCCTGTAAGTGAAACGGCTTGGGAAACGTTTTGTTTATCTCGTTTGCCATCCCATTTCCACCTGAAATTTTCAGTAACAACAACATTCAACACATGGCAATTCACACAAATCAAACTCCATACATAAGCATTTCATTTCAAGTCATACCACATCAAAACATTCTTAAGTCTAACACTTCAAACCCTTAATTTTAAAACATACTTTGGACATTTCCTTAATCACCTAACACAAAAATCCATAGGTCAAGTTATTACGCAGTTCATCAAATCACACATATGCTCATAAATACACAATGCAACATATGAATATATGCATCCGTGAATGTTGATGCAAGTTATACGAATGCATGCTCCAGAGTCTTTCTTTCATATGATAGATCTCTCCTTCGTTCATCGGCTATCCCTTTAAATTTCGAGCTTTTGCTCTAGTGACAAATCCCCTTAACATCAAGCTTTCGATCCAGTGCCTATTCCCATCACGGATTAGAGCTTTCGCCCTTGTGGCTAATCCCCTTTTCATGAACATACAACGATGCTCATTTTATGTCCATGTGACAATAAAATATGAAATGTACGCATTGTCAATTCATCATAAAAATCTCAACAACACATCTTATGCACTTTTCACAGCGTTTCCTCAAAGCACATAACACTTACAAATTCATCCTTTACACATGTTCACACACATATACACAACTCACCTCATATCAACAACAATCACATTCTATCATTTACATTATATCATTCCAATAACTCACATTATTTATCTTAGCTACAAAAGCATAGGGAACATATCACAACATAAGGTTCATATCCAAGGTTTTCCATAACAACAACGTATTCCATATTACATGCATCTTAATCAATAATATTTTAACATATGCAATCCTTTCATAACATTCCATAACATGTAATGTCTTGAAATTTTGATATAATTTAAAATTTTAAATAAATATATGGAAAATGGGAATAAATTTTTCGCGAAAGGTTTAAATAAAATTCGGTGTAAGGAGAGTGAGAATAGATTTACAAAATTATTAGTTAAGAAAATAATAAGAATCAAAATTGGTGGAACTGAGCATAAAAGAAGATTATGAAGTGAATAGCCAAAAAGGGCAAAACCGTCCAACTGAACAACATTTATAAGTCTAGCTCTTCTTTCCTTTCCATACATACACATATCTCTCTCTACACTTTTCCTTTCTATACTCTCTCTCTTCAAAGATAAAAACTCTAATCATCCTCTTTCCTTGTGAAACCGTAGTGTTTGGGAGTTCCAAAATCAGTCTGTGATCAAGTTTCGGTAAGCTTTTCTTATGTGTTTTTGGTAAATCACGTTTTTGTTCCCTAACCCTAGTTTTTGACGTCATATCTCTTTCGATTGAGCTCCGATTTGAGCAAATAATAACTCGTTGGAAAGCTTGACGTGTATACTATCTAGTAGTAACCATTTTTGGTGTTAAATCATGATTTAGGTGTCCGAAATCGGTGTTAAAAATCAACCCCTATAAAGTGACGAGTTTAGGTTTCCTAGATCGGAGTTCTTTTCCGAGTTTTGTCGTGTAGGTAAGTTTCTTGAGAGTCTATTGATGGTGTTTTAATGGTCAATTTATTTGGGTGTTGGATGATGAGTGAGATTGGAATAAGGGTAGAAGGACGTTTAGGTTTTTCAAAGGAAGTTCATAAGAATTAGGACATATATCATGTGTTGAATTGTAGGAATCATAAAATTATACCAAAAGGAACTTGTAAGAAGCATTAATGGTGGTTGGAGAAAAGGCGAGGAAGGAGTTATGTTAAGGGTAGGTAATAGAACATTAGTGAGAGAGACGAGAAAGAAAGAGGAATCGAGCTATCTAAGCACATATGCATAAGAACATCGTTAATTTTTTTTCTTTGCATAGTTCCATGTACATGAGATTAATATGAATTCATAATTTGTGTAATAGAAGATACAAATTACAGTGAGAGAGGTTCCCAACTGAGCCGTTAGGCGCTTCTTGCGAAGTAAGCAACACGAATGTAACTTCCCTTGTTTTGTATGCTCTTTGTTTGCGTAATGTTTGATCGAGTGTTACATAATGTGATGATTATGTATGTTGTCTATATGGTTTTTGATATGGTGGACTATGTATAGTGCTTGTATAGTTGAATATAACATTGAGCGATGATTTCTGTGTATTCCTTGGATGTTGGTTATAATTGGTTATGATGGTGGTGCTTGTGGAAGAGGAAATAGATGAGTTGATTACTTGTGTGCATATGTTCATTGGCTATGTTGAATGAATTGGTGAGAATATGTTGAGAATTCTTGTGGTTGAATGCATCATGGGATTTATAACATGGCATGAACTTATATTGATGCATGATTTGGTTAGGTTGATGTTGCATATGACATTCATGCATATTGGGCTTTTAGGAAGCAAAAATAAAAGTAAAATGATAGCTCTTAGTGAGCATTGACATGAGGGAGTGGTTATGGATCTTGGGAGCGTAATTGTGGTGAGTATATATCACATACTATACCAGGTCACAGTGGAAAGACTCGATACACTTAAAAGTGTTTGGGCGTGCCAGGCCAAGTAAGAGCGTAAAATCTATGGTCCATTGTACTTTATAACCAATAATCTCGGCCGACAAGGCCCGTTTGCAAACGTCAATAATAACGGCCAAGAAAAGGCATAAATTGAAATTAAAGTTTGGGATCATGAGTGATCACATTAAGAGATGCATTAGGGGTCATGCATTTGCATTCATTATGTTGCATCTAATGTGATTACATGAGTATCTGTTTGAACGTCTAGATTGGTTGCTTGAATGAGGGAATTGATGGCATGTCTGGTAGATTATGAGAATGATGAGCTTGTTATGCTTGTGAATTATGATATGAGTTGTGAAGGTATTGGAACCAATGTTATGTGAATTTGAGTGTAAACATTGCTATGTTCTTATGGAAAATTGTGAGGGAATGTGCTTGGAAATGGATTAATTTTACAATGAGATGGTATGTTGGTATATGGTTATATGATTGTAAGTTGATTGCATGTGATTATTTGTGCTGTTAAAATGAAATATGCTAGTTGATGGGTGATTTGAGATGATGATCTGTGATAGGAAGGGTTGGTAAAAATGTGTTGAATGATTTTTAAGTTTCATGCAAGAAATCAGAGATCCACACGTGGTGGAAGCTAAGTACGCATGTTAGCTGTGATCACGCGTACTTTTTCCACAACCACGCGTTTGTTCGCACCGAAACTACGCGGTGTGGTAGCGACAACGCGTAGTTCTCTACACCACGCGTAGTCTTGGTTGATCACGCGTGGATCTCTGATTTTTTATTTTTGAGGAAGCTTAAATATAGATTATGGTTTGAAATCATATGATTTCGAGTGTCTGATTACGATGTGATTAACAGATGATATAATATGAATTTAATTGATTTTTGTATTTACTATGAATTAAAATGAATATGAATAAATTGAAATAGGGAATGTTGTCTATTTTGGTACGTGCTGCTCATTGAGTCTCGCGACTCACTACGTTTTATGCCTACCGTGTGGGCAGGGACTTGAGGAGATTTTGTTTTGGACGAGAAGGGTAGACCTTTTGCTTGAATCCGACTTCGACGCAAGGGATCGAAGAATCGATGTGGGCTAAGCACTAGGATGGATTTTGTTTTATGTCATACATATAATTGTAATGAACATAATGGTGCATACCTTTCTTATGTTAGGTTATAATTGAAATGGAATCAAATAGATTCCTTTTCTTTCATAACCATAATCATTTTGTAAACCTTGGTTAGTTTAGGAATATTCCTTCTCAAACTTTGTAAAGTTTATTTTAAGCAATGAATTTATATTTGCTAAATTTGTATCTCTACTTATTCTTTGCAAACATTATGATGTCCAAATCTGAGTATCACCGTAGGAGGATTGATATATTAACATAAGGTGGTAGTCGAATTTGGGGGTCACATAACACATTAGCACAAACATCATATCACACATCCCAATCAAACCATCACTCAAAACACATCAACTTCAAGTCCATTTTATGACTTTACTCTAACATTTCAACATATTGTATACAAGCACATATACTTAACAATACAAATGCAAGACATACTAAGGTAAGTGTGTTTCGGTGCATTTACCTCAAAATCTGCTACGTTGGCTCATCGCTCAACTCCACTATGGGTTTCGAATGCTACCTCCTACACAAATCAAGTCACATTTCACATTCTACACCACATATTACACTCATTCTCACATATATACCTCTCATAACACAAAATCCCCAAATTACCCAAACCCTAAAATCTCAAATCTCCCCTCAATCTCACAATGTTAAGATAAATACATACACATTTAAGAATCTCCCTAACAACCCACATAACCCACATAAAACTCACTCCATTACTCATAAATTTCATCTAAGGTTAGAGTTTTACCTTGCGTCAAGTCGTCTCAATCATATTTGTCTAGATCGTTATTCATTTGTGGGGTTGTGAATATCTAGGTGTAAGGAGTAATGATTTGTGCTTTGGGAAGGTTTGGAAATGCTTCTTGATGGTTTGAAAGGAAAGGTGTCGACTGGAAGGCTCTAGGGTTATAAAAAATACAACTCTCTCTCTCTTACCTCATAAATACGAGTCTATTTTAGAATTCCTGCCAAGTCAAAACGGCCTGCCAAACAGTTTACTCAAACTGTTTGGGTAACCATTCTGCTTTTACACAACACGCGATTAAATTGTGCCTATCGTGGAAACAGTTTATGGAATGGTTTAGCCAAATCGTTCTCAACCACTGTTTTCACATTTCCACTAAATTTTAAGCTATATTTTTTGGGCGTTTCAATTCTCCCCCTTAAGAAATTTGGTCCCTGAAATTTGTAAAGGCTAGGTTCTTAAACACTCAACAAATCTAGTTACCAATGCAAATACGTTCCTCCAACTCCTGGAGCTTCTGGAAAGAGATACGAATACTTCTCTCGTATATCGCTCTCTACCTCCCCAGGTAGCTTCCTTAAGTGAATGGAAACTGTACTTCACCTTAACCATCGAAATCTCTCGATTTCGTAGCTAACAGACCTGCCGGTCTAGGATCTTCACCGGCTCCTCCTTGTAGGAGAGATCCTCTACGATCTCCAACTCTAGCTCTCTAAGCACGTGACTCGAGTTAGATCAATATCTCCTCAACATCGACACGTGGAACATGTTGTGGAGTCAAGACAACTCTTCCCGTAACTGAAGCTGGTAGGCAAGTGGCCCCACCTTCTCGATAATCTCATATAGTCCCACATACCTCGGACATAATTTCCCTTTCCAATCGAACCGAATCACACCTCTTTATGGAAAAACTCAGAGAAATACCTTTTCTCCTACTTCGTACACCACCTCCCAATGGTGCCAATCAAAATAATTTTTTACCGATCCTAAGCGGCCTACACACACCTCTTCACCATTTTTACTTTCTCATGGGTTTATTGGACTAACTCGGGTCCCTCAATCTGTCTTAAACCCTCCACATCCCAGTTCCCGTACAAGGCCTGCCATCCCGATACTTGAGTGGAAACTGTTGCTATAAGCAAACTCGATCAACAGTAAGTGGTCATCCCAGTTGCCTCCAAACTAGAGTACACACGCCCTCATCATATCCTCAACCATCTGGATCATCCTCTCTGACTGTGTTTCGATCTAAGGATGGAATGTAGTGTTAAACCATAGTCTAGTGCTCATGGAATCCTGTAAGCTCCTCCAGAATCTTGAAGTGAACCTCGTATCACTATCTGACATGATCTCTTACTTCATATTCACCCACCAGTACATATCCCTCATATCTCAATACATCTTGGTACTGCAAGGATGTACCGAGTATGGTGAGGAGTATGCCTCCTTCATAAGTTTCTCCTTAATCTTTACTATATCAGGAACACACAGACGTCAACGTAGTATAGAACACCATCATCATCTAACCAATGTGGTGTCGTCGCCTTCCCATTCTCCACTTTCTTCTTGATTTTCATTAAGTGCTAGACTTCCTTTTGTCTTTCTGCAATCAACTCCCTCATGTAGAGTCTGACCCGTATGTTAGCCAATATCTCTCCCTCAATCATATCCAACTACACCCTCAACTTCCGTAAAGCGACTAGGGACTCTACCCTATAAGTCACTGAATCTCCATCCTCTCTTCCTTTTAGGCTCAAAGCGTCGGCAACCACATTTTCCTTTCTCAGATGGTACTCTATCGTATAGTTATAATCCATTAATAGCTCAATCCATCTCTACTGTCTCAAGTTCAGCTCTCGCTAAGTAGTGATATATTTAAGACTCTTGTGATAGGTGAAAATTTAAAAAGTCTCCCCGTACAAGTAATGCCTCCACACTTTTAAAGCATGGATGACTGCGGCTATCTCCAAACTGTGGGTAGGATAATTTACTTCATGCGCTCGTAGTTGCCGAGACGTATAAGCAATCATCTGCCCATTCTGCATAAGAACTCCGTCTAAGTCTGCCTTAGACACATCCGTATACACAACAAATCTGCCACCCCCAGTCAGTAGCATTAACACTGGAGCCTCCACCTATTTTTTTAATTCTTGAATGCTCTCCTAACATTGTTCATTCCAAATGAACAGAGCATTCTTCTTAAGTAGGTCGGTCATTGGCCTCGCCAATCTCTAGAAGCCCTCTATGAATCTCCGAAAATAACCTGCCAAACCCAGAAAACTGCGCACTTCTATCACGTTCCTAGGAGCTTATCACTCCTGAACTGCCTTTATCTTACTTGGATTCGGTTTGACCACTTCTGCTAAAATCACGTGGCCTAAAATGACCACCTCGCTATTCTAGAACCCACACTTATCGAACTTGGCATACAACTCTTTCTCTTTCTGTAGGTCCAATGTAACTTGGAGGTGCCCCTCATGCTCTTCCCTATCTTTGGATTATACTAGCACATCATCAATTAAAACCACCACAAACTGATCTAAATAAGGCTGAAACAACTTTTTCATCAAAGCCATTAAGGCTATTGGTGCATCACCGTAAACTCATAGTGGCCATAATGAGTCCTAAATGTTGTCTTCAGAATCAAAATCTCCTTCATCCTCAACTACTAATACCCAGATCGCAAGTCAATTTTTGAGAACATTGTCTCTCCCCTCAACTGAGCAATCAAGTCGTCAATCTGCAATAATGGATACTTTTTCTTTATTGTTACTTTATTCAAATGGTGGTAATCAATGCAGATACTCAGACTCCCATCTTTCTTCTTCACAAAAAGTACCAGTGCACCTCAAGGCGACATACTCAGTTAGATAAAACCCCTCTTTAAAAGTTCCTCCAACTGTCTCTTCAATTCCTACATCTCTACAACCGCCATCCTATACGGTGTTATAGACAATGGCACTACTCCAAGTACCGTCTCAATCTCAAAATCGACCTCCCTCTATGACAGTAACTCGAGCAACTCGTTTGGAAAGACCTCGAGATAATCCTTCAAGACATCCACGTCTCCTACCTCCATCTTCTTCTTACTAACGTCTTTCACGTAAGCTAAATAAGCCTCGCACAGAAACTGCCACTAAGTATTCTAAAGGTGATACTCTACCACTGTCATCTCCTTCTGCTTCAACTCTAAGAATTCTATCTTTTTCTTCATCTGATAATGTGGAGGAGTGTATTTATCAGTAAATCTCCTCATAAAATCATCCCAAGTAAGCACTGGAGGATCTCTTTGACTATATGGAATCGACTCCCACCAATTCCAGGCCGCTTTCTCAAGAAGAGAAGTAGTGTATCTCAATTTCTGCTCTGGCGTACATCTAATACGAATCAGAATCCTCTCTGTATGCTTGAGCCAGTCATCAGCCTCAGCTGGATCTGTAGTACCCTCAAACGTCTTCGCCCCCTGCTTTCTAACCTCCGTAAAATTTTTATCAATGTTCAGGTTTTTCTGACTCCCTAAACCTCTACCCTGGTCTCTCATCATCTTCAGCATCATCTCCCAGAACGGAGCATATGTAGGATCGTACAGAGGTATAGGCATAGCAGTCTGTGCTGCTGGCTGTGTCGTAGGCTGGTCTGGAGGTACTGGGGCTGAACCATGTCCCTCAACTAAATCTCTAGACTCTGCAGTGTGATCAGGAGATACGTCGTCTATCGACTCCATCTGTTATCAAAGTCAAGTTCAAAATCATTTCAGATTTTCAAATCACAAATCAGATTTTCAAGATCACAAAGCATGAAAATCTTTGGCATAGTCCGCAGAGAATTTAATCCCTGCTCTGATACCACTAAATGTGGAACTCATTTTGATAAACCTGTAATCCCTGGTAAATAATATTCTTTGATAATAATAATAGTATCAGAAGGAAATCAGAGGACACAGAAGATAAAATCTTCATTTTATACAAACTCGGGCCCCAAAAGATTAATATCATAAAAAATATTTTACAGCAGAAACAGTAAAAAGTTTGAAAACATTTCAAACTCTAATGAACATCATTTATAAATATGTACACATATGTACAATAGCAAAATCTCAAAAATGAAATCTGGAGCTCGACCTCTGACGTAAGCTCGAAGAACACCAATCAACTCTGGGGTCCAGTGATAGCAGCTACCTACGATCTGCACAATCATTTAAAACAATAACAGGGTGAGTATAAACAATACTCAGTAAGTATTCTTATCTTTTAACTTAAATGATGTGCAGGGGAAAGCATAAATCAACACGAGAACGTGCCTATTTATCTTGTCCCTAGGCATCCCCGAATGCCAGACAAACAAAACAATCCACACAAGTATAAAAATAGCACACAACTCAACTATATTGCATACAGAAATATCAAAAGATCGCAAATCATCGTCCATACAGGAATCACGTATATAAATAGGCACACCGCCACTCTAAATCACACAGATCTCAAAATATGACATAAATGCAATTCTATGCAATGAAATGTAATTAATAATGCATTTCCACACAGGATGACCCCGGTATCTTGACCGCACACAGCACAGTCCTGAAATACTATCTCTTTATCACACAGAAGAGATATTAGACTGTACACTGCTCAGTCTATTGATCAACACATATAAGTCCACACAGGAATAAAAATAATCGTCGCACAGGCTTGCCACACAGGCTCGTGTCACACAGTATATGATATGTAAATGTATGAATGAAATCAATATGAAAATCATTCATATTCTCGCACACAACACAGCTCACATAAAGCAAATCAAATCCACACAGGTACAGCTCACACAGAGTACAGAATACCACACAGGTAGATCAAAGATAACATATCAACTCATACAATAGGCAATTACCACAAAGGTATAACATATCATCTCAATCAAAACATACCAAACAGGTAAGCAATTCATCAATACATTCGTATCAATCATCAATCAAACATCACATTCATTATGGTTCAACTAAGAACTTAGCAACTCAGTATAGCATTATAGGCCATCTACCCTAACTTTACTTAATCGCGTAATTTCAACTTAATTACGAATCAATTAGTAAGCGTAAGAACACTTACCACAAAATCAAGCTAAAATCAACAAACTAAACTTTGGATCAAACTCTCCTAATAGCCGTACAGATCCTCCTGTACAAAAATAATCATTCATACATTGATTTCAGCTTAATTCCATTCAATATATAAGAATTCAACAAAAATTCCAGTTCAATATCAACCATTTGTCAACCTTAGGTAAACTTTAGGTTTATACCTCTTTTCCATCAATTTTCCACATAAAATTATCCTAACATATATCTAAACTCATTTCCAACCTCTCAATACTAATAATCAGCAATTCCAGCACTTTAACACCATAGTTTTCATCCATCTAATTCAGCAAAACCAATCCATAAACTTACAAACAACCATATATAAATCTTCCTATCACCTTACCTTATCAAATTATGCAAGAAACCAAGCTTGAAATCACTTTCTTGCTCAATTCCCTCTTCTTCTCAGCTGCCTTGATATTTTTTCTCTGCAAAGATTTGGTTTGGAAATGTAAAAGTGAACCTTTGCCGCTTATCGATCGAAAGTTATACTTTTTTTCCAGAAATCAGCGATCCACGCGTGGTGGAAGTGTAGTACGCGTTGTGGTAGCGACCACGCGTACTTCCTAATTTTGGATTTCTATGATTTTCTTCGATTCTTTTACGTCAACCTTCGATCAACCTTTCATATACCTTTATATATTAATGTTTAAACACTTATTTATCGTCATTTAACGACGAGAAATATCTAGAATGTTACAATTCTCCCCCTTTTAGAAAATTTCGTCCCCGAAATTTTAAATCAATGAACTTATAAGCAAAACCAAATCGTAAGCTTCTCTATTGAAGTTTGGAATCGAAACGTACCTCAATGATCTGACGTAGAATCAGGAAACAGATATGGATACTGTTGTCGCATATCTGACTCTACCTCCCAAGTCGCTTCTTTTGGTGAATGAAAACTCGATTTCACCAAAACCATCAGAATCTCTTGATTCCGTAAACGTCTCACATGTCTATCTAAAATCTCAATAGGCTCCTCCTCGTACGTCAACTCCTCAGATACCTCTATCTTTGGAGTGCTCAACACGTGACTAGGATCAGATCGGTCCCGTCTCAACATAGAAACATGAAATATGTCGTGTCATCGGGACAACTCTGCTGGTAACCTCAGTCTGTAAGCTAATGGTCCCACTCTCTCTATAATCTCATACGGTTCGATATACCTAGGACTCAACTTACCTCGTCTCCTAAATCTAATCACACCTCTCCAGGTATCACCGACAGCATACTCTTATCTCTCGATGATGTCGGTCGTAGTAGCTTTTCTAACGATCCTGAGCTACTCGCATACAATGTTTCACAACATTTACTTTATATAGGGTTTGCTGAACAAACTCTGGTCCCTCAATCTGTCGCAAACTCTCAACATCCCAGTAAACTGGACTACGACACTGTCTCCCGTATAAAGCCTCGTAAGGTGTCATCCCGATACTAGAATGATAACTGTTATTGTACGCAAACTCAACTAAAGGTGAGTGATCATCCCAACTACCACCAAACTCCAGAATACATGCTCATAACATATCCTCAACTGTTTGTATCGTCCTCTCCGACTGACCATCAGTCGGCGGATGGAAAGTCGTACTAAACCTCAAACGAGTACCCATCGCATCCTGCAAACTCTGCCAGAATCGCGATGTAAACCTAGGATCACGATCAGACACAATCGAAGTAGGAACACCACATAATCTGACAATCTCGGCAATATACAAGTCAGCAAGCTTATCCAACGTCTCGTCCTGTCGAATAGCTAAGAAAAGTGCCAATTTAGTCAATCTGTCAACAATAACCCAGATAGCATCGTGACGTCGGAACGTCCTCAATAAACCGATAATGAAATCCACGGTGATTTTCTCCCACTTCCATTCTAGAATATCAAGTGGTCTTAGTTTTGCTGTCGGAGCCTGATGTTATGCTTTTATCTGTTGACATTGGAGACATTTAGCAATAAATTCTAGTATCGCCCGCTTCATATGTACCCACCAATACAGCTGTCGTAAATCTTGATACATTTTCGTACTACCAGGATGAACTGATAAAGGAGAAGAATGAGCCTCTATCATCAGCTCGTTCTT
>CANYCX012702122.1:0-10034 GCA_948193385.1 Breynia disticha f. nivosa
CATTCGGCATTTAATATACCGTATATCACTTATAATTTTATCTATCTTTATCGCTAATTAATCTTATTCTTCATATACATTTTCTTTATTTTAAAACGAATAAATTTTCGGGGCGTTACAAGTTAACCTCCCATTAAATTCTCATTTTCCTTGTTTTAAAACGAACGAATTTCCGGGGCGTTACAATATTGCACAAACATAATAAGGTAATCGCTTAATATTCAAAACAGGGCATCCAATCATGCGATCACACCAAATTCGACTTAATGATTGTGAATATATGAACTATAATGCATTTCAATGCAATGCTCATGACCTCAAACTTTCATCTTCAAGTTACGCCCTTACTTGGCCATTTCTTTTGACCTTTACAAATGGGCCTCGTCAGCCCGGAGTATGTGGTTATAATTTACTATGGACCATAGATTTTTACGCCCTTACTTCGCCTAAATGATGCCCTTACTTGGCCTGACACACTCGAACACTAATAAGTGAACCGAGACTTCCACTGTGTTGCGGTAAAATATGTTATATATATTAACCGCAATTTATGCTCCCAAGAGCTGTAACCACTCCCTCAATTCCATTGCTCACAAACAGCTATCATTTACTTCCATTATTGCTCCTTAGCAACTCTATATGCATGAATGTAATAGACAATGTTCATATAACCAATCATGCAACAATGCAATGTCATTTTCAACATAACTTCATCAAATCATCAAAACATAACCAACAACCTGAGAATAAATTCATTATGTCACATATGACACTTCAAACTACAACATCCACACCAATCTCATTCAAGTCACACAAGCTCTATACATAACTATCACGTTAGGTATATCATCAATCAAATAAGAAATAAGCATTAACAACACATTAGGTAGACTCTTCAACAACCACACAATCAATATACATAACCATTATGTTAATAGGAATCGATTCAGACATTCCGTAAACGAAGAGCACACAAATAAAGAATGTTGCATTCACGTTGCTTACCTGGCAAGCAACGTCTAACGCTCCAGTTGGAAACCTCCCTCACCGTGATTTTGACCTTTTATTACAGACATTATAAATTTACATTAATTATATATGCATGGCAATGTGTAAAGACGATAAATTAACGATATTTATATGTTTATACGCTTAATTATTCTCATTTCATTTCCTTTCTTCTTCGTTTCATTAATGTTCTTAAACTACCCTTAACCTAATTCTTTTCCTCTCTTTCCATCAAATGCCATTAATGTTCCTAACAGATTAATTGAGGTACATTTTTACGATTTCTGCCATCCAACACATACTATTTATTCCAAGTCCTATAATCTTCCTTTCGAAACTCTACACCCTTTTCTACCCTCATTCCATTCTCTCTCATCAACTAACACCCAATTAAATTGACTATCATAATATCCTCAATAGGGCCCGAAGAATCTTACTTAAGCAATGGTACTCGAAAATGAATCTCGGGCTAGGAAACCCAAACTCGTCACCAGTCAAGGGTGACTTTCAAACCTCAATTTTGGACACCTAAAACACATTTTAACACCAGAAATTGTTTCCAATGGATAGTACACATGTTGAGCTTTCCAACGAGCCATTATTTGCTCAAATCGGAGCTTAAACGAAAGAGATTTAAGGCCGAAAAGTTAGGATTAAAATTAAAAAGGGATTCAGAATTCATATAAGAAATTCTTACCGAAATTTGATCTTCGACCGATTCCAAATCTATGGGACACTAGGATTTCACGAGGAAAGAGGATTCCTAGGGTTTTTGTCTTTCAAGAGATGGTAAGCAAAAAGAGAGAGAGGATGTATGTGAGGTGTAGAGAGAGAGAGAGGAACAAAGTAACTTATAGGTTTCGATTTGGACGGTTTTACCCCTGAGTACTATTGGTTCACCGTTCCTTCGTGTTTCTCTTTCCCGGATGACTCAAAAACCTCCGATTTTGATTTTCCCCTAATTCACATCCCTTCCACCGAATTATTATTTTAAATAATTTGCAAAAAATTTATTTACATTTTCCATCTATTTAATTAAGATCCATTATTATTATTGAAGTTTTAAGACGTTACATTAAGTTTTGAAGTGGTAGGAAGGGTGGTGCAGGTGCGAACATTGACATTTATCAAAATATGTTTTGAAGTTTGGGGTGGGAGTTAAACAGAAGCGTGGTTGACTGCAATGTGTAAATCGTTATTTCAAAAACGTAAAGAAAGGGGAAGAAGAGGTTGTGAATTTCATTCTAAAGAAGAAGATGAATGTTTTGGGATTATTTTGGTTAATGCAAGTTTTGGAGCTTTAAACTCAACAAAGATGACAAAAATTTCTTGGGAATCTAAATAGCAAAGTAAGAGAGAGTGTGGAATACGACTCTTGGTGAAAAAGATAAGGATTGGCACATACTGATGAAGAAGAAAATAAAGAAACAAAACATTTCAGAACCAAAGGTCTCCACTCTTTAACTCTATTAATTGCAATTAATTAATTGTGAATAATTAATTTAATTTAATTTAAATAATTCAAAATTCTAAAAAATTAGTAAAATAGAATGAAGCATTGTGGTTAAGTGAGATGTTTTAATTTTAATATATTTATATAGATTCTTCGCTTGTTTCTCAAAATTTCAGAAAGTAAAATTCATCTGCAAGATATTAAAATATTAATAATTAGTAGCTAACAAAAAATATGCAAAATATGAATACAATGTTACAAAAAAAATATATTTTTTAATAAAGACCAATTTATTTATACCATTTTATAATTCTTGAATAGAAAAAATGTGTGAAAAGAAAATATCAAATACATCCTGTTAATAAATTAAACAAATAATAAATTAAACACAACAAAATATTTTAGATTATACAAAATAAAACTATGAAGTTGTACGTTAGTATAACTTATAATAACAAATTGCAAGTTACTATATTCAAATTATATGACATGTGTCAATATAAGAAAGAAAGTATTGAAAAGAGAGTGCTAAAGAAAGTGTTCCTAGCATTCCTCCTTATAATTTTGTGTTGGGTCATAGTTGAAATGAAGATAATTGAAATATGAACGTAATAGATACAAAATTGTTATGCTTTTTAAGTGACATAGTTTACTTCCTTTTAATATATACTAGTTTAGTATTTTTACTTTCTTTATGTTCTTCATTGATTCTAATATTTATTCGTCAACTTAATGCATTCTTTGTGTATTTTTTAATGTGTGATAATTTTTTAATGCACACATAATGATGTAATTATTATACTGTAAATTTGTTATGTTTTATTTATTGTATTAACTTATTTTTAATATTAAGAGTTTATTACAATTGAAATATAAACTGTTAACTTTTTTTTGTTATGATTTTGATTTTTTTTGTTTTTAAGGAGTGATTTTCAATTAGATCAAAATGATAAGAGATTTACTTTTTTTATTTGCTGAATATTATGTAAATTGTTAGCTCAATTTATAAGCATATTAGCGAATAAAAATTTTTGTATGTTTTGTAATTTTAAAAATAGAAGCGAGAATGGTCCCAAAAGTTGATTAGTTTTTTCAAAACCAAAATTTGATTAGTTTGTAACTAAACAATAAAAGTGAGGTAGATATAAATTGACCCTTTGGATTGCTTACACAAGTCCTCCTCCCCATATAAAATGCATCTCCCTTCACGATTGCAATCAAGTCAAATCGAAATGAGGTTTAGAATTTTTTTGCTCAACTCGTTTAAAATTTTATGAGTTCGATTTCCAATCAAATTTTGTATCGAATTTAAAATTTTGTTTGCAAATACACTTATTTAAAGTTCGCGAGCTAACAACCATGTTTACGAATTTTTCGAGTTTTGTTAAACAAAAATTAAAATATAATTTTATTTGATGTAAAATTAAAAATTTACAAATTTATTTAATGTTATTGGTAAGATATTGCAAACATTATTTTATAGGAATAATTATACAACTGTAGTCCATCTCAATAGTTTTATTTAATTTTTTTTATGCTATATATTTTTTCTTTAATATTTATTTTATTATTATTAAATATTTCATAATTTTTTATTTTAACAAATTTTAATACATAAATATTTATTTTATTTTTATTATTTCAATCTTGTTATTAAAAAATAATTATTTTATTCATAATATATAACAAGTTTACTATTTATGAATTATTAGTAATTTTATTCATAACACATATAAACATATCCAAAGTAAATTATTTAAATTAACTCAACATTAGTGAGTAGTGTATAATTTATGTTATATAAAAATAGCGAAATTATAATACAATATATAAGTTTAATACATGTTTATAGTTAAATGAGCTTAATAATTAAACAATTATGTTCACGAATTTTAATAAGTTTGTTCATGAGTATGTTTACAACTATAGAACAATCTGAGTACCTGAGTTTTAGGTTCAATAGTTTATTTAAATGAGTTTGAGATTTTATTCAAGTTTGGCGTGTTTATTAACAGGCGGAGTCGTAAACAAGTTCTAAACGGATTGAAGGGCAAGCTGTTTGCTTACAGCCCTAGTTGTTCTTTGTAGGTCTACCTTTAAATTCATTTTACAACTGCCGACAGATTACGAAGAATTATTTAATATCCCAAAAATGAAACAAATACTTATTACGACTATTAGTAATATGCGTAATAGACACACAATGTGTGAGAAGAGAAAATACAAGAATTTACGTGACCAAATGCGACCTATGTGTACAAGTAGAGAAACTAGTTATTATATTAATTAATAACCAAAAATATGCAAGATACATGTACAAACCACTATATACAAATTTACACTGAACGACTAACAAAAAAACCTTATAATTAATTATCAATTGCTCAGGTGTGTCTTTTAACCTATAATTGAGATGGGATTAGGGAAACCTAAATTTTAAAAATTCATCGACCATAAAAAATATTTGAACATAAATTTGTGATAAGAGAAATGCAATGCAACAAAACAAGGGTGAGTATAAAGAATACTCAGTAATCGAATCCCTAAAACTGTTATGTTGAATGCGTAAGGGAACCTTCGGCCTTCACGACCTAACCTCCACAAAAATACAATTCATTAAGTCTATTAATCGATAAAGAAACCATTCTAGGTCAAACATGAAACAAGCAATCACGTTTTAGCATTTAGCACAGGGGCAACGACCAAGGGGAATGGTCAGCTTGGCCGTTCACCAGGCCGTTCACCCTCCCTGGTCACTTATACAAATGGAACAGCCATGGGAAACGACCAGCCTGGCCGTTCCCTTGTCCGTTCACACCTGATAGTCAAACTAAACAAGATTTCAACACTTAATTACAATCAACAAATCAAGCACACATTTAGGCCACCGTCTTTCCAAACACACACACACATATTATCTCGCTATAAACATGCCATTTTCCATTGATTTCTATTCATACACAATTGCAAGAGTTCATTCTAAACATCTCACAACCCATTTACAGTAGTCATAAACATACCACATTCTTCCATCCTAAGAGCAAATGTTCATTCACTTATACATTCATACCCAACAACATAACATCCACATTTATTTCATAGCTAAATAAATGAATGCAGATCGTGCACATGGTTATGTAAACACACACAATGCAACGTTCTAGGGCCTCAAACTTAGGAAGGGAGAGACTTCACTCGATCCCCACTACTTTGGGTGTAGCCCCTCAAATTAAGAGAGACTCCACTCTCTTTGCGCATAATTGGGCCAAACCACTTGTTTTCATATGAAGAGAGACTCCACTCATCTTAACGCATATGGGCCATAAACTCATTCATAAATCTCATGCAATGATGCTCACGCACTGCCATCACATCATTCACATTATCACATTATAACAATTCACAATAACACCTCATGACCAATCTTATCATCGCATCCAAAACCACACATACACAAGTTCATTTATCATACTCTTAAGGCATAACCAATTCATACATAACAAAAACAACTTATAATAATATGAAAACAACTATACATAACCTACTACATTACGTTAAACAAACATTCACATCGTCACAAATCGCAATTCCATGTCTTAAGATCCAAATATAATACAAAACCAAGTTAATAGCTTATTAGCAAGTGTCAAGAATACTTACCTCTAGTTCCAAGCACAATTTCATCACCCGACCTCCATTTCGGGTTTCGAATATCAACTCCTACACACACATACAACCACATTTTAGTCGTTATACACAAATTCAACCTCAATTACCTACCCTCACTCTTATTTCCATAAAAACACAAAATTTCACAAAAACCCTAATTCCTTGAGTCTAACCAAATCCTATGTTTTTATGTTAACGGTTGATAGAATCATATGCTACAACAAAATCCCAATAAAACCATACAAAATGCTCTTATTTTCCCTCATATTTCAGCTTAGAACAAGAGATTTACCTTTTTGCTATTGGTTTTCCAAAACCGTAATGTGTAGGGATCGAATGGGAAGATGAATTTGTTACAATTTACATGTTTCTTGGTAGGTTTAAGGGTTGAGAGACCTTAGGATTATGGTTTTAAGGTTTTGGGACGGTTTGAGGGTGTTTGGAAGAGTCAAGGATCGAATACAAATGTTTTCTCTCTCTTTCTCGTCCAAAAGGCGTCCATTTTAAAGGCCCTGACGCACAGAACGACCAGTGGAAACAGCCTATGGCCGTTTGGGTGGCCGTTTGGTGGTGAACGGCCATGGGAAGGACCTCCCAGGTCGTTCCTGTGGTCGTTCCCAGCCACAGTGTCGCCCATTCCTAGCTTTTTGAATTCCTTCGACTTCCCGACATCTATATCTCTTATATATACATTGTTGCAACCTACATTAAACATTATTCCAAATTAAATAAACATTTTTCCAACATCATTCAAACATGAATTAACATGTATTAAACATTTTTCCATCAACCTTATTCCTACTTAAAATGGACGAATTTTCGGGGCGTTACAACTTTCCCCATGTTAAGAAATTTTGTCCCCAAAATTTGAAGCAATTGGGTTCCAATCACTTAACTTACTCAAACTCACGCATTCTAACTCAAAGCTCTTAGCCTTTTAACACACTATAATGATCAAACATATCCACAGGTGAAGCATATTCCTATGTTCCTAATCGCTTTCTCGTTAGGTGATACTCAAGGGTTCTATCTGAATCAGTTTAACTTACATACTCATTTTCATAATAGCACTGCAATTCACACTATCATACTCATGCTTAAAGCATGCTTCACCATAACAGCATCGACACCTTAATTCACAGCATTTCATGAACTCAACCGTAACAATTATCCAACCTAAGTCAAACGAATGAGCAACCAGGGACGTACACTCAAATTCCCAATCTTAATTATACATTCATGTGACATCCTTCGTATTCATTTTCCACTTGAACGTTTTATCGTACACATACCTCGATTAAGAAAATCATTCCATCCAAGTACTTGTTCTCATTTCTGTACTCATCCTTACACATACGGTTTCAACACTGCACCATACACCCACACAAGTAAATCAAGGCATAGCCTCGTGTATTATCTTTCCAACTGACGGTCAGTTAAGTTATCACAGTTCTTTCAACTGACTATTACAAATACTCAATTTCTTATCAATTTTGGTTGAATTCTCATCCTTTCACACAACCACAAAATTTTTGAGGTAACCGCTATTCATCGAGTATTCAACGGATACTTATACACATCTCTTATGATTCAATTTTTCCACTCTACTCCCTAATGTTCCATTCAGAAACTTCACTCAAACTATTTATCCAATTCACATAATCTCCACTTTACACATTAACTATACATACACTTATCTCAATATTGTAACCGATCAAAATTGCAACTCGCTTATCTCTCACAAATATATCTATGCTCGTAATCTTCCATCTATCAGGTAATGCCAACCCAATGTAGGTGAACAAGAACATAATTTGCATTCACAGAAGAAAGGAATGCATAATGCAGAACTTTTTTGAGAAATGGAAGGAATGTCCAACCTTTGGTTAAAAAACATATGCAGGAAGTCAAACAATGCACTTCCTCATTCAAAATATAAGTCTGGCACTCCCTTAAGAGAAAGGACGTGCAATAGGAGCCTAAATGATCACACTCTACAATTGAATCCTGAAACATACTTTACCATAACCTCCCAATATAATCAATAAGTATTACTTTTAATAATTTCCTTATTTTCTATTTTCTCTCATATATTCACTACTAAATTTCATACAATGGGGTTATGTCATTATCTAAATTCTCGATTTACACTCTATCGTTCGCTCATAGTACTTAACCGGCCTTTTGGAACTGTCAAGTTCACTTAGTTGGATTTTTACATGGAACTTAATCTGTACTCACTCTAGATCACTTTCCCAATTCCTGGGAAAACAATCATACTCTCACTAGTTACTTAGGTTTCTCTCAATTTCCCAAGTCTAATTTAGGCAATTCATTTGCCGTTCACAATTTCATTCATAACTGGTTTAGTCACATTATGATTATAAGATAGTTGTTTTCTATTTATGTCAAACTTTTGTTAACACACATGCATTTATAAAGTTTCCTCACTCAGTCATAAATCACAGTATACATCATTTAGCACACCATATATCATTGTAACATAAATGAGTATAGTAATCTCACCCAAAGTGCCATCTGAATTGGCCACAGCCTCATTCTGTATCACATCATCCACTAGTGTCCTGAGGAACTCCCCCGTCTCTGGCAATAGTGCCCATTCTTTCATCTGTCCTTTTTTCGTAAGAGTGTCGAGCAATGTGGTCTGGCTTGTTACAATAATAGCATACCGGGAGTATCCCCACCTAAATGCATACCTGCGCTCTGGCGTCTAGCAGTGAAGTACCCAACAGTTTCCTTCCCATTACCTCGAAAGTCATGTCCTACACGTCTACTGCCTCTAGGATGCACTTCGAAGGGTTTCAAATCACTCTTCTTGCCTCCTCTAAAGAATCTAAATCTCTGAAGTCTCTTTAGTTTCTTTCCTTCACGCCGACCCTGCTTGGCCGCCAACTCTTCTGCCATAATAGCGGTCTCCAACAAAAATTGATATGTAGGCAGTTTTGCTGCTATCCAGGTTCGAATGTCAAATTGCAACCTCCGCTTAAAACGGTCTCTCTTCTGTTCATCAGTAGCCACCTCCTCTGGCACATATCGAGAAAGCCTCATAAATTGTGCTCATACTCCACAACATCATATCACTCTACTTTTGCTCAAAAAATTCTATCTTCTTATTGCTGCGATAGTGGGCAGAAGTGTATTTCTCGACAAACTCTCTCTAGAAGTCAGCCCGAGTCAGTGTCAAAGGATCATTCTGACTCCGGGGACTGCCTCCCACTAATACCAGCTCCCTTATCTAGTAGTCTGGTAATGTACTTCAACTTCTGCTCTAGTGTGCATTGGAGCCTGTTAAGGATTTGCTCTGTGTATCAGAGCCAGTCATCTACCTTTGCATGATTAGTGGTCCCCTCAAAAGATTGGGCACCCTGCTTGCGTACCTTAGAAAAGTTCCTGTCAATGTGGAGAGCATCTCCCTACTGACCTCCCTACGGTGCTCTCTGATGGCCACCCTATTGACCACCCTACTAGCCTCCCCACCGACCCCACATCTGCTGTAATAAAACACGGTAAAACTGGGTGTGGGCTGGGTCAAATGGTGGTACAACACAGGGTACAGGTGGTGATCCACATGGTGCAATTGGTGCGTCTCCTAGGACTGGTCCCTGTCCTTGGACGGACTCTTGGGACTCGGCGGTACACTCGTGTGATACGTCGTCGATGGGCTCCATCCTAGCAAAATCACCATTTGAAAAACTTTTAGTTTCATGAAAATAATGCAATGAAAACAGTTTTTGGGTTTAGTCTGCAGGGAATCTAATTCCCTTTCTAATACCACTAAATGTGAACCTCATTTTCACAAAGTTCATTTTTTGTTTAATCTCAATTTTTGCACCCATTTTTTTTCTTTTTAAATAGAAATACCATTCAAATCAAGAGAATATAT
>CANYCX012702206.1:0-23496 GCA_948193385.1 Breynia disticha f. nivosa
TAGCCTCGGCTCAACCCTCGACCTTCTTTTCATTTTTCTCTCTACCGGTTTGTCCTACCTTAACCTGTTTTTAATCTTTAACATATTCTACACTCTTCCAACATTTTATAATTAATAATATCTTTGCGAAAAATTTCTTCCCAATTTATGAATTATTCATTGAAACCTTAAAATTTTGAGAAATGGAGAGCGTTACATTTTCAGCTTCCGCATGCTAAACTATTTGGATGTATGAATTGTATTCTATGTTTTTGGCAAATGTTGTCTTCACTTTATCTCTCTTACAAATCATGTTTTAAAAAAATATAGTGAAATTTTTTGCTTTATTTAAAAACAAACATTGTAAAATTTGGCGTCACACAAAATTCCGTCCTTAAACCTAGCATGTGTTCTACTTCCGTGATACACTAAACTACGCAAGGCAATAGTCACCTAGGCATTCCATTGAACTCATCAAGGTCATTTGGTATATTTATATCCAAACAAGCCCTAACTCTATTTGATCAGCCTTCTGAAACCTAGGCTTTCGCAACTCCAGAATAGGATTACGAGCATTAAATGATACACAAATTGCAATCAAATGTCCTAAGTTAGCACTCGATTAGTTAAAATCTAATGCAATACAATCCTAGCTTGTAACTACTATGGATTGTTTACATGAATTAACTAATTACTTTTTGCTTTTATCGCAATTGCAACATGTACATTATAAGCAATCAATCACAACATGTGGGTCCTATCATTCATCCATCAACACAATCAAATAGACAACATTTAAAAAAATATAAATCATTCAATAACCAAAACCTCAATATATCAATTAAGTAATCCAAACATAAGTCATCTATTTACATCCAAGAAAACCCCAACAAAAACCCTAGCCTAACATGGCTAGGTGAAAATGCAAAAAATAAAGTAAAGAAAAACAAAATAAAGAAGAGGAAAAGAAGAACACAAACCCTTGCTTCTTGCCTCTTTCCCTCTAGCCAAATGTGGTCCAAAAGACAGGAAATAAACCTAACACAACCCTATTTATAGGCCTCCATTTAGCCCCCATGAAATGTCTAGAATGCCCCCACTTAAACCTCTCAATTTAAGGACAGTTTGGGGAACGTTTTGGTGAGTCACGAATGAGCCACACTCGTGGATCAAATGAGTCACGATCGTGGCTCATATTCTGTCCAACATTGGCTTTCAAAATGTGAGTCACGTTCATGACTAATATGAGTCACGTTCATGACTCCTAGTCTCTCCACTATTTTGGATGCAAGGATGAGCCACGTTCGTGGTTCAAGTAAGCCACATTCGTAGTTGATCTTCTGACAAACGTTGCCCCTCCATTTCATGTGTCAAGTTCATGACTCAGAAGTGTCACATTCGTGACATCTCTTCTGTCCAAGATTGCCAACTTTCTCTCGAGTCATGATCGTGGTCAAGGTAAGTCACGAATGTGAATCACTTTCTCTACATGTTTTTGCCATTAAAATTCCTTGCTTGCAAGCTTCAACCTTCTTCCTTTGCTTCACCATTCATAGCTTGCATGATTGGATCTTTAACTCATTTTTTGGCCAACAAATCATGCCCCGAATCAAACTCATGACTCATGAATTATGCTTAAAAAATGGTCCCACTCGATGTGCCTTTGTTTCCTATCAAAACATAATGAAATCGTCATATTCTCCGAATAAACCTAGATAAAACCAAAATGAATCATAAGCTTATAAAATCATATGGTTTCTCCAATAAAATGTCATGGAGATCATAAAAAATGAATAGAATAAATGTGCATTATTGGCCCTACCAAACTCCCCACAGTTAAGCTTTTGTTCGTCTCTAACACAACAAATCGAAAATAGGGGTTAAGAGCTAGGATCAAAACACATTAGTGGTCTCAATCATATTCAAGATCCCTAGCACATAATAGCAAGGTTTCACATAACACGATCAAGTGTTAATGATACCTAGACTTACCCAAGCAAGCTATTCAAGGACTCAAACGGTTGGTGATCAAATTCTCGAGTTTGGCAGTATCTCTAGGTGAAACACTTGCTAGCATTGGAGTTACTACCTTGCATATATAAACACAAAAAAAAATTTGAATTTTGGCCTAAATCTTTTTTCCAAATGATTTTTTTTAAATTGTGCTCTTATTTTTATTCAAAATGTTTCATAGCGAACAAGAAAGTGACCCCTTTTGGCGTGCACTCCCGGTCATTCAGAAACTTTTATTCCCTTGAGACTTCTAGCGATCCCGAAAGTGACACGCTTTTAGCGTGCACTCCCAGCCATTCAAAACCCATTTACTATGAGAACTAATGAAAATTTTGAAGCATTGTTTAATTTTAAATTTTCATAGGCCAAAAGTCTCCAATCCTTTTGTACAAATAAAGGCAATAAAGTTGCCAAATGCCAACAAGTGTTGCCCCTTTTATACTTCCCTTACAAAACTCGATACTCATCCCACATAACCACTTAAGCTATCCCATCATAGCTTTGCATGACCAAGTCTAAGGTCCTCAATCGCAATATGTACCTACACTCGCCATTATATACAAGTTCTCTTTTGAACGATTTCAACCATACATTGCATATCAATTTCACTCATAATTCAATTCAACCAACATACACATTTATTCACAACGAAAGTGAGAAAACTTTGATGGAAAATGTGAAGAATTTTGCGAGAAAATTTGAAAAAAATTTTGCACTTTGAAACGCATGCACAACCCCAACCCACAAATGAAATGGAAATCAACATCTAATGCCTCCCCCACCCTTAAGTTTGACATTGTCCTCAATTTTGCAAATATAAAATTATAAAATATTTGAGGACAAGAATCAAAAATCATAAGCATAAAGAATAAGAAGAAGGGAATGGAAATCTTCTCTCGTTTTAAAGCGAGTTTTCCTTTCAAGGGTTGTGTCGTTATGTCCTTCCAATCTTGAGGCATCCGTCCATTTCCTTCCTTAAGAACAATGGCGAATAAAAAGGGTTGTTGACCGTAAAAAACAACTAGGAAATAAATAAAAATGCAAGACATGATATAAACGTGTTCCTATATGAGTAATGCATACACGTCAACGTAAAACAACACATTGAAAGTAAATGTGAATGCAACTAAATGATGCTACCAAAAGTTTCGTTATTTCATCACATAGTTTTGTGTCATTGCAGACACAACCAGTGGATCATGAATGAAATGTTATGTCGGTGGTTTGGCCTTCCTTCGACTCCAAGCAAAGGTGACCTTGTGCTCCCTAGGCCCGATCAACATTAATTGCCTCTTGATTGTAGAACTAATCGAGTTCCTTGTGCCTTTAACCTCAATTGTCTTAAAAAATATGCACTTAGATCTCGTCTTCTTCTCACCCCGTCCATTGTGGCTACAGTTTGCACAAACTTCACCTTCACTTCTAAGTGTGTCCTCCCAAAATGTATTCATATGTGGAACATCACCTCCAAACACCAAATCATCAACCACTTCATCCATCAAATAACCCTCCTTAATGTTCTATGTAGACTCCATCTTTATGTAATTCTTAGTTTCACTAGCATCCATTTCCTTGTCATTTCAATCATCCATTGTATAGTAGGTATGCTATGTGGTTCACACTGCTCACTCTCTGCACATTTCTTAGCCAAGTGCCCAAGTTGACATGCTAAGTTTTGCAAACCAATAAGAGTAGACTTATTGATTGAGTCTTGCCCTTCCATGAAACTCTCCAATCTTTGGTTGAAGGACACTTAGGAGTCAATGAATTGCTCCAATTTTCCCATTGCCTCCATAAATTTTTCCTCAAACTTGAGCATAGATTCATGAATGGTGTTTTGGGTTGAGTGCGGTAAGGGTGGGTGGTGGGTTGCGTTGGTGATGGTGGATATGAAAGATTTTGATATAGATGGTTGGGGACATATGGTGGCTCTCTCTCTATATAAGTGGGAGGAAAAGAGGTAGTTTGGTTAGGAGGTTGGCAAGGCATAGGTGGATGTGGAGGAATGTCATGCTCCAAGTTAGTCTCCCATTCCACATATGGATTAGTCCTCCATCACAAGTCATCGGAGTTGGAAAATGGGAAGGTGGCTTGAAGTTGTTGGTTGAATCCAAATTTGCCAAAATTATCATTCTCAAAACCTACACAACTCATTTCCCAATTGCTTGGTGTAGTGTAATAAACACATGTGTCCTCCATATGGTTGACACCACCATAAGAACTATACTGCACATCATCCCTTGTATCCTTCTCCTCTATAAAAATCCTCATACATTCAGTTGATCCATATTTTTTCAAATTCAAATCATGAGTGTAAAAAGACTCTTCATCCACCTCTTTTCTCCTTCTTCCTCTTGAAATTTTATCTCTCATATTAATGGCCATTAGCTCATAAATATCCCAAATCTCTATCACGATTTTGTTGCCCACATATCCACTTAGGGCCATGCCCACAATTGCGTGATTCATTGGCAATAATCAATCATAAAAATTGTGAGCTAATAGCGCAAGAGCAAGTTTATGACGAGGATATTGGGTGAGTAGTGCCTAAAACCGCTCTCATGCGTCATGAAATTCTTCTCCATTCAACTCAGTAAAGGTACAAATCTGGTTCCTTAGGTGTATGGTCCTCTGAGGTGAATAATATTTGTCAATAAAATTGGCATATAGCTCATCCCAAGTCCTCAAGGAACCTCCCAGAAGATTGATTAGCCAATATGTAGCGGAAAGGTTTGAATGGTGATATAAAATTCCCTTAAAAATGTCAAAGCATCCTCTGAAGCGAATTCATGAAAACAAGGTAAAATTTCAAAATGTACCCCTTTGAGCTCATAATCCCTTGCAGCCGTACTGAAAATAATGCTCGATTTGATCATCCCCAACATTTTCTGTTGAAAATTTCTCAAAATTATAGCATCTGCGCCCATTTTAAAAAATTTCAATCATTTCAAAAAATATAGCATCCGCGCCCAATTCAATAGGAATTCCCCCCTCGGCGCACGGATCCCTTAAATTAAGCTCCAAATCATAAACTATAAAAATATATCAAGTGCTCCTCTTGGTTATGTCCACATATGAACCTAAAAAATCAACCTACAAAAAGAAAAGCTAGAAACAAAGAAAATGGTTACTAAATCAAAATAAATAAGTCGTTCCCCGACAACGGTGCCAAAAACTTGACCAGCTCTAGTAATGGCACTAGATCGGTGTAGTTTTACCACAAAAGTATTCCTCCAAGGATCGAATCTCTCGAGGAACGTCGTATTTAAATTGATTTGATGCTAACAATAAAATAAAGAAACTCAATAAACATGAATTAGAATTTGGGATTTTTGATTTGAGCAAAGAAATATAAAAATAAGCACTAAAATAAAGACTCAACAATGAACTAAAAATCGGGGTTTTACTAGATTTCAATAGATTTCATACCTGGCTACTTAATGATTTGAGGCTAATGACGGTGTTCTCGATCTATCGTCAATTAAAAGTGCATTTCGAGAAGCTCAAAATGTAATGCCCCAAAAATTAGTACATTTTAAATTGAAAATAATGATTTTGATTTGGAATGAAATAATTTGATTCCTTGCATGTGCAGAGGAAGTTGTATGAATGTTGTTGAAACTAAAGTAACGAATGATTCTACTTTCGAATGAAATTATAAAGGATGAGACGAGGTATGCTTGGGTGTTAAATGAGGTCTAATTCAATGTGGATTATGTTTAATTCAAGTGTAATGATGTTGGAAAATAATATAGATGCATGACATAAGTATAGTGGAAGTTAAGTTATGAGATCAGAGAAAACTGAAAAGAATAGAGGAGATGGAAGTTGATGTGTATTATGGTTGGATAATCCTTTTTATAATACATCTATTTGTTTACTTATGTTGATGTTGTTTGAGAAATTGATAATGTGTAACAATGTATTATGACTGATGTTGGTAAATGGTATGGATGAGTATGATTGCAATTAATTCATAATGTGAGGTGTTAACTATATGTTTAAATGACTAAGTACAACAATTTTGATTTGTACTGGACTTGTATAGATGTCTTATGAGTTGGTTTGTTGCTTAAGGTAAATGGATAAGTATGACTATGAAGAAACCTAGGAAACATTCGGGCAGAAAACACTGAAGCAAATAATGTATGTTTATCCTGGGATTAAACATATGGTACCAAGGGAATGGCAAATGTTATTTGAGCCTTGGCATACGTTATTCAACCTGGAAACAGGTCCCAGAATAACGTATGTTAAGAGCCAAAAAAGACATACGTTATTTTGGCCCAGAAACCTGGATTTGACTCGAATGATGCCCTGATGTATATGCAATGCATTTAAGTGATCTATGATGGTTTCCTTAGTGGATGAACACTTAAAGTTAATCAATAAACATAAAATGACTAAGCAATAATGAATGAAACTGTTTAAGGAAATTAAATTGCCTAAATAAGATTTGAAAACTTGAGAGAAACCTAAGTAGATTGGGAGCATATGAGTTTATACCCATAAATTGGGGAAAGTGAACTAGAGGGAGCGTGGATTAAATCCCACATAAGAGTTTAACCTAGTGAACTTGAGAGTTCCAAATGATCGATTCAATATTAAAAAGGTGAAAAATGAGTGTGTTATAAAGTAAGGAAATCATTTAAAAGTAATACTGAATTGATGATGTTGGGAGATTATGTTAAAGTATGCTGAGTATTGGATTATAGAGCATGATTCTTGGGGTTGCTATCGCTTGTTCTTTCTCTTGAAGGAGTTGCCAGAGTTGTATCTTGCATAAGCAGGTGCATTCTTTCACTCCTTACATACTCTTTGACCAAAGGTAGGAAATTACTTGCATTTCTCAAAAAAGTTCTGCATTATGCATTTCTTTCTTTTGCAATAAAAAATTACATTCTTGTTCACCTACCTTGGGCTGGCAATTACCTGATAGATGAAGAATCACAAGCATAGCTATATATATGTATACTATGAGAGTTGGATGAGAGCATTCAGGCTAAGTAAAGGGGATCAGATTGTAATAATGATAGTTGGATATTAGTTTGTTGAGTTAACATGACCCGATAGGTCATAATTGACTGCTTACGATAGTGGAAACAGATGTATGCATGCCTAGAGGTGTAATGCAGAGATTGTGTGGCCTTGGGAAGGATGGGATTTGTTTATACTTATGAATGTGGCTTTATGCAAAGGAGGTGTGAGACCTTAATATTACTTTGTTGGATTTATTGGTTCTAGTTATTATAGCTAGGATTACAAATTGTTCAATGGAAGTGAGGATAGAATGCTAAAGTGGAAGAATACTTTGTGAATGAATATCACAATGTGAGTGATAGCACTAGTATGGGAATGAGTATGTAAGTTAAGATGAATCAGGGTGAATCCCTGCTTTTCATCTTATATGAGAATGATTTGAGAGATAAGTATATGGTCTTGATTATTTAGATGTGTGACCCTCGTAGTGTGTTGAAAGTCAATGAGCTTTAAGTTGGAGCGTTTGACTAAGTAAGTTAAATGGTTGAAAACCTAACTTGCTTCAATTTTGGGGATGAAATTTCTTAAGGGGGCTGAGTTGTAACACCCCGAAAATTATTCCATTTTAAATAGAAAATAATGATTTTGATTTGAAATTAAATATGTGTGTGTGTGTTATTTGATTTCTTGCATGTGCGGAGGAAGTTGTATGAATGTGGTTGAAACTAAAGCAACGAATGATTCTACTTTCGAATGAAATTATAAAGTATGAGACGAGGTATATTGATGTGTTAAATAAGGTCTAATTTAATGGCGATTATTTTTAATTAAAGTGTAATGATGTTGGAAAATGATATAGATGCATGACATAAGTATAGTTGAAGTTAAGTTATGAGATCAGAGAAAAATGAAAAGAACTGCGGGGATGCAAGTTGATGTGTATTATGGTTTGATTTGATCTTGATATATGTGGTAATTTGATGTTAATTGATGTTAATTAAGTTGATATATTGTTTATTTTAAGTTATAAACATATATGTATAAGTATACATATGTTAGCAATCAAACGAGGTCGGAAAATCCTAAGTAAAGCTGTTGGCATGCAATTAACGTAAGTTAACTGCCATTAGACCTACGTTAATAATGACTAGCGTATGATAATAATTGAATTAAACATACGTTATTCATAGTCTGTTTCCAGAAATCTGCATTTTCTTGGCATATGTTAATTTTAAAATAAACATACGTTATCGAGCCTCAAATCCATCCCTCCTCAGCGGATTAAATGTCTTTTGGGAAGAGTTAAGATTTCTCAATTTTGAACTGAAATGTGGTTGAAAATAACTGTATTTGGTAGGGTTTTGAAGGATTTTTATTGTATTTTATGTTTCCATAAGCCTTTAACCCTAAAACACATGATTTGGTGATATTTAATGAATTAGGGTTTTAGGGGATTTTGGGAATTTTGGGAAAGATGATAAGAAATGTTGAAACATGGTACGTTGTTTGTTAAACTATAATAAATGTGATTGAATGTGTATAGAGAACAACAAATGGATCCTCAATCAGAGATTAGGGCCGAATCGAGTCGTAGGTGTAGGAAATATGAGAAGGGGGGTTGAATCATATTTTCCTGTTGTTTGACTTTTCATCCGGAATTTTGGATTGAACGTAGGTGTTTGGAAGAAAGCAAGAGACAGCTAACATAGTGATTTAGAGTGGTTCTGAACTAAACTTTCCTACTCCACTACCTCAATGCCTCTATTATGGATTTTCAACAATTTCACTAATATTCACTTTTAGGCTAAGTGAGAACTCTTTCTAACAATCTTTCCACGAAAGATTTACAACACACACTCATAATTATGTAATTTATAAGTTCCAAAGAATTTACTAACACTCAGAATTAGCTTCTACAAAGCTTTACAAGAATAGCTCAAGAATCAAGCAAAATATGACAAGAATGGAAAACTAAGATTGATGGAATGTTTCTAATGTTGTGTTAATGAATTCCTTTGAGTTTTCCATCTACTTAAAGCCTCCACGAGCGTATATGACTGTTGGAATCGAATATAGCCATTGTGGAATTAAAAAGTCTTACTTTACAAAAAGCTGCCCGAAAGTTTAACGTGCGTTATTTTCCTGAATAACATACGTTAATCCAATTAACGTAGGTTTCCTTCAACTTAACGTACGTTATTGTTCACTTGGGCATTCTATGAATAACGTGCGTTATCTTCATTATTAACCCAAGTTAATTTTCCCAGATTCCAACTTTTCTCCTGCAACATCAATCTTTATAATTTTAAAATGTTTCCCATTATCAAAAGTATGTCTAGAACTCTGTGTTGATCACCCTTGATCCAACAATCTCCCCATTTTTTATAATGACAAAACTTTAAAAAAGATACAAGATTGCAAACACCAAGAAAACAAAATTTTGGATTTTGATCAAGATTTTAAATGTTTTCTCCACGTTAGTTCACAGTAAATATGATAAGCACTCTCATACGCATAATCAAAAAATTTAATAATCAACGAAAAAACGAATAATTAACATTTAAACATAGAATTGTGAGTATGTCATTTTTCAAGTAGGATAAGTTCTTAATCCTTTTTATTCTTCTCCCCCTTTTTGTCATTAGCAAACAATGCTCCTCTTGTCTATATGACTCCCCTTTACGATAAGACGTATACAATTAAAGCATTAGTGAGTCATTTAAAGGGTAATAACAAATAAAAATAGGAGAATGAAATATGGAAATAAGAAATAGCAAACATGTCATAAAATATCCAAATGTATGAAAACATAAATCCGACCCGCATAGTCATAAAATCAAAACTAAATGAAAATCAAGTAGAAATGTCGGTCTGAGAATCTGGATATGTGATCATGCGGAAGGAGTACCTCTGTGCCTATGTGGCCTCAAAGAAGTCTCAGCAACCTACTCGCCAGACTGTCTGGAAGATGTGGCGCGTGCCAGAGGAACAGTCTCAGTAGACTCATCGGAGGAGCATCCAAGCTTTGCTACTATTTTCTTAACCATCCTCATAAGAGATCCAAGTTCGCTCTCGATGGTGGTCAATCTCTACTCTATCTATGCCAGTCTGGCATCATAGGAGGTACAGTAGTGGTGGCCGGTGCCGGTGCAGGTTCTAAAGTAGATGGTCCGACAGACTGTGCTGGTACTGTAGTGGATGGTCCTGCTCCACTAAACGAAACCTCAAGTCGGGCTGGTGGAGGTACAACTCCAGCTGCTGTGTAACAAGATCCGTCAAATAATACTGTACCTTCATTTAAATATCTATAGTATATCCAACCCCGGTCCCTGGTGCAGAAATATCGTATAGTCCTCAGATATGTCTCTCGCACAATCTGGTTGGAATCGACACTACCTCCTCATAGTCCATCCAACTCTACTCTGCTCTCCATGAAAATTCGAGTCAATATAGACCCAAAAGGTAAACTAGCAAACCTTCCCCTACTCTGTGACCTATACCTGTCAGTGGTAATATGCTCCGCTCGATGAATCATATACGACATGACAACAAAACAAAAATTCACATCATTGCCTCGCAAGAAGTGATACATAATCTCCATATCAATGCCTCTCAAGATCGTCTGCGCGTGCACTATAGGCATAACAGCCCGAGTCAAAATGTTGTGCACCATACGTATATAAGTACCAAAGGAGTTGGTATCAGGATAATATCAGGATCAGTCCCTTTATTCCTATTACTTCCCAGAATAATATCAGGATCAGTAAAATGCTCTGGACTGTCCTCTGAATACTCAAAAGTGCCTAAGCACTTATATCCAATCTGTTTGACTCCAAACCAAGTGTCCAAACTGGACTCAGAAAAATCAAAACTAACTCCATGAACGCGAGAATTAATAACCAACTCGCCAAAATCATCAATACTATGCGATAAATTAGCATAAAATTCCCTAACTAAATCCTCATAAATATGGTAAGACCGAGAAACAAAATATTCTCGTAATGAGTTTGGGCGATTCTACTTACAAACTGGAAGTTGTCATAGTCCAGGGGATTGTGGAACTCGTCCCTGCTTCACCCCAGGTCTATTTTACAGCTCGTTTGGGTGCCATTTGAAGATTTTAGAAAATTAGAGAAATTCGGATTTTGGCAAAATATGAGAAATCTGGTGGTTTTTTTTATCCTGTTTGGAGATTGGGTTTTGAGGTAAAATGATCAAGAAATCAAAAAATGGGCAAATTTGAGGAGGGAAGTCAAGAGGTTTTTGAAAAGAGGAAATGAGGGAAAGAAGGGTTTTGCCCTCATTTTGCAGAGTTCCAGATTCGATAACGTGCGTTAATTTTTAACGTCAGAACATACGTTATTCATCTTCTGCATTTCCCAGAATAACATACGTTATTCTTGATCTAAACATATGTTTATTTATCCTGCAGCAAAATACCATCTGGCGCAAGTCGCATCCCTTCCGATTACATTCCATTGTTCTCATAGACCATTTTAATGTACGATCAAGTCGTAAATATGTAAAAAAAACCAACTATTTTAACCCAGAATTGCATTTATTACACTAGAATCAAACTTGACCTATGGTTCGGAAATAATCGAAAAATAATTAACAACAAATTCAAACTCTTGATTCAAGTTCATCATTTAAACATTTATTGACCATATTCTAACACATTAAACATATTAACACAAAAATCAGCATTAAAACCCATCAGTAACATCTTATTTCAACAAATCAACACCAAATTTCATCAATCAATACTAAATTGGAAAATTTAACATATGATAAAAAATTCATCAAAAATCATAAAAGCACAAAATCAATGATCATATTTCATTCAAATCACACATTCCTAACCTAAACCTTATTGAATCAAAAGTTACTTTCTGTAAAAGTTTGGTGAATATGTCTGCTAACTGATCACTTGTATTGACGAATTCTAAGATTATATTTTTTCTTGTGAACATGGTCTTTTAGAAAATGATGTCTAATTTCGATGTGTTTTATACGACTGTGCATTATAGGATTTTTACTTAAATTGATTGAACTAGTGTTATCAAACATTATTGGAATTTTCTCAAGTTTAATACCATAATCTTCAAGTTGGTATTTTATCCACAGAACTTGTGAGCAAGAACTACCAGCGCTTACATATTCAGATTCAGTCGTGGATATAGCTACACTTGTCTGTTTCTTACTACTCCAAGAAATTAGACGAGCCAATGAAATGACATGATCCACTAGTGCTCTTTCCGTCGAGTTTGCATCCATAGTAGTCAGCATCACTATATACAATAAGATTGAAATCTAAGCAAGAAGGATACCAGAGACCCAATCCGGTAGTTCCAATAGAGTACCTAAAGATTCTTTTACATGGAGTTAGGTGAGATTCTGTAGGGTTTGACTGAAATCTAGCAAACATACAAGTTACAAACATTATATTAGGTCTAGAAGTAGTTAAATAGAGTAATGAGCCGATCATACCTCTATAGAGGTTTTCATTGACCGATTTTTCGTTCTCATCTTTATCAAGTTTTAGTGTAGATGCCATAGGAGTTTGCATTTCTTTATTGTCTTAAACTTTGAACTTCTTGATTAACTGTATATTTGGTCTCGTGAATAAAGATTCCATCTTCCTTTTGCTTTATCTACAGTCCTAGAAAGAATGTGAGCTCTCCCATCATGCTCATCTCAAACTCACCTTTCATCAATAAACAGAATTCCTCACTCCTAGAGGGGTTAGTTGTGCCAAACACAATATCATCTACATATGTTTGACATATAAGTACATCATTTTTCATTCTTTTAATATAGAGAGTGTTATCGATATGACCCCTTTCATAGCCATGGTGAATTAGGAATGAACTTATCCTTTCATGCCATGCTCTAGTTGCCTGTTTTAATCCGTATATTGCCTTTTTCAACTTGTATACGTGATTTTGGTATTCTGAATCCGCAAAGCCTGGTGGTTGCTTTATGTATACTTCTTCTTGAATAACTCCATTCAAGAACACGCTCTTAACGTCCATTTGATACAGTGTGATTCTTTTATAGCTGCATAGCCGCATAGTAACCGAATTGCTTCCAATCATGCTACTGGTGCAAATGTCTCCTCATAATCCAATCCTTCTTCTTGGTTGTATCCTTGTGCAAATAATCGGGATTTGTTTTTCACTGGGTTTCCATGTTTATCATGTTTAATCTTATGAACCCATTTGACTCTAATTATAGCCTTGTCTTTAGGTCAAGGAACCAATTCCTAGACATTACATCTTTCGAACTGATTAAGTTCCTCTTGCATGGCAATGCACCATTTTTTATCCTCTAAGGCTTCTCGAATATTTTTGGGTTCTACGATAGATATGAACGCAAAGTTTCCTTGATAATCAAGTACTCCTCTTCTTGTTCTAACTTCGTCTTCTATTTTGCCAATGACTTGATCAATTGGATGTTGTTTGACGTTAGCCCAATCCTTCTCAAGTTGAACAGGTTCTTCTTCTTCCTTAGCCTCATTTTGAACGACTTCCTCAATTTGCATCGTTTCTACAGCACATTGTTCACCTTTCTTAGAAGCTTCTTCTACGTCATAATCATCTACGAATATTACTCTTGTAGGGGGTGATATCAAGTCATCAAATTTTACATGTATTGACTCTTCTGCGACACTGGTTGTAGCATTGAATAATCTGTAAGCTTTACTGTGGTTAGAGTATCCTAAGAAAATTCCAACATCAGAATGGATGAAAATAAAATATATTAGGTTTCTTTCCTTTCCACGTTTCATAGGGAGTCATCATTTGATTCATTCGAAGATGTACGCGATTGATGGTGTAGCATGTTGTATTCATCGCTTCAGCCCAAAAATACATTGGAAGAGTATATTTATTTAGCATTGTATGCGTCATTTCCTCCAACGTACAATTCTTCCTTACTACAACACCATTTTGTTGAGGTGTTCGTGGAGCCGAGAAGTTGTGCTCGATTCCATACTTTCCACACCAATCTTCGAACGGTTTGGATTCAAACTCTCCCCCATGATCTGTCCTTATTCGATTATAGCTAAGCTCTTTAAATTTTGTACAACTCTACACCACTTAGAAAATTTGTGAAACGTTTCATTTTTAGTTGTTACGAAGTAAACCCACGTGAATCTAGAGAAATCATCCACTATTACGAGAGTGTATAATTTTCACCTAAACTTACGTGTCTAGAAGGTCCAATCAAGTCCATATGTACCAGTTCAAGAACTCTGGAAGTACGTATTTCTTTCTTGGGTTTAAATGAACCTCTAGTATGTTTAGCTTTTATGCAAGGTTCACATAAATGTTCTTTAGCATATTTAAGGTTAGGAAGGCCTCTAACAATGTCATTTTTAGATAATTTAAATAGTAAGGGAAAAAGTGCATGTCCTAATCTTCTATACCATAAATTTGCATTCTCATCAATCGAAACTAAACATTTTTCATTAAAATACGATTCATCATGCAAATTAACAACATATACTGTGATGCCCAAAATTAAATACCATTTACATATTATTTTCCTTTTTCGTCAAATGATATTAAATTTTAGGAGTCAAGTTTTTGTTATAAATATTTTTTTTATAAGGAGAGAGAAACATAAATAAATTAAAATAGAAGAATAAGTTTTAAAAACTTATTTAAACAACACACATTTCATCCTTCAATCTTGTTTAGAAAATTCAAGTAGAACCCAACCCAAATACATCATGATTTTACACAAAATATTTCAAAATACCATGCACTGTGTATACTTATCATGTACAGGGAAAATTTGATACACAATGCACTGCCCACCTTCGTTATTCACACTATTACGTCCTTACTTGAGCCACAAGAAAACCACTAACTTCTAAAATCTACCGAGCAAAACAGGCATAAAATATGCATGAGTTATAAAACTCAGTAAACAACAATACCATAATAGGCCAACTTTCCATTTTCCATTATAAAATGATGGTATTCATAAGAACATATCAACACAAAAATACCTTTAAAATTTTACTTATTTATAAATCTTAACTCTTAAATAATTAAGAATACAATTTTATAGAATCCACATTTTATGTATAAATTCTTTAATCATATATATATATATATATATATATCCACCTAATTAAACATGTATAACACAAACAAAAGGGATTAAGAACATACTTAATCAAATAAGATATAAATGTATACATATTGACACATAACATCATAATTTTTCAAAACAAGATGGCAGTCTCGATCGAGATTTCTTCAATCACGATTGAGATTGAAATTTCTTTCAATCTCAGGCTTGGCAAAAAGCCAGTCTAGATCGAGGTTATAGAAATCTCGATCGAGACTATACGTTTTGAGTTTCATAACACTATCCTCGATCGTGGTATAGTCGGTCTCGATCGAGGTTTGATAAATTTATGCAATTAACAAGTTCCTGAATAAATGTCTCGATCGAGGTTGATGCCAACCTCAATCGAGGTTAGGTTTCTTACCTTAATTACATGCCATTTGATGCCAATCTCGATCGCGGTTGTTGCCAACCTTGATCGAGGTTGGTAATCTGCCAAAAAAATGTTCATTTTTCAAAACATAACTTATCCAAATTTCCGTTCTAAAACTCAATACTTCATTTCTATAACCTCACATCATCATTTTATCACGAATCAATCAATTCTCAACATAAACCAACTCACCATACCATAATCCAAATAAGCATTCCAATCTAAATATATATATATCAATCCACTAACTTAAAATATATGGCCATTTCACCTATACCTTAAAACATTCTCAAACCAACTTATCATCTTTTCATCATACGTAATGAATGCAAATGTGTTTAATGCATTCTCTATATGATTTTCACCCAGAATTCCAATATATGACATTTGCAAATGGGCCTTGTCGGCCGGGAGTTAAGGTTATAATTACTATGGTCTATAGATTCCTCAATATGCCTTAATAGGCTTGTTTAATGCCTCAATGGCCGGCATCCTTGTATCACACTCTAATGTGAACGATAAACCACAGATGCAGCATAACGTATGTTTTATATACGACTGCAAATATAATTACGCCCCAATGGCCGGTAACCCTCCCTCATTTTTTTTAATCTCGTGCTCACAATAGCTCCACATGAATGTATGAATGCCAAAACGATGAATTTTCATACTCATGCATATCCAACCATGCAACTAATTTAATATAACAATAATCACACTAATGCCATATTTCATAATATGACATTCTCACAATTTATCAACAATTACACATAACTCATTCAACAGTTCAAATAATTGTCCTTTCATCCAATCAACCCCCTAACTTCATGCATCATTTCCAAACACAATCACAATTCATTATCAACAACAATACATATGCCAATCAAACATACCAATTCTCAACAATCCAATTTTCCAAATTCATCAAACACTTTCTCAAATAATTAAGCAATATAATTATATATATTATATTTTCAATCAAATCACATGCAAACACACAATGTAGGAAGGCTGCACTTGTGTTTTTTATCTTATTAAAACTCGCTCAATTCTCCGGCCTCGAACTTCCCTCGCCAGGTTCTTGATTTCCTATTAACACAATTTACACATTTTTACATTAACTATAAATTTAAAATATCCAAATTACGTTTTAATTTTTTTATTCTTACATCTTCTCTCTTTTCCTCTATTTTCTATCTTTATATATTAATTTCCAAAGTGTTTTTAGGCTTCCCATCCCCCCTCAATAACAAATTCTGTTTATGGTTCAATAAACCATATTTTATCACCATAAATACTCAAATAATCCTCCTCAAACAACCATACTTAAAAGTATACCTAATGTCAATATTTCCCAAATTTCGGATTTTTAAACCTCCTCTCACGAATCATCATTTTCATGAACATAAACCATGAATTAACACCGAAACTTGCTACAGCTGCTTAATATACATACTAAGCTTTCCAAAGAAACAATTTTTACACAATTTGGAGCTTAAATCTATGATTTATGGCCATTTGAACTTGGACTAAAAATAAAAACGGAAATTCAAAACAAACCTCAAGAAACTTACCAAGTAAATGCTCCTAAGTGGTTCCTTAAGCTTCAAATCACCTAGTTATTTCCATAAATTAATGGTTTGTTTTTTGAAAATGGGTTTGGATGAAGAGGAAGGGAGATTTGCAAGAAAGAAAGAATAGAAATGGATAGAGGTGTGTGATGGTCGTATGAAAGAAGAAAGAAACAAGGTGAGGAGGCCACACTTGCATGAATTAGGGAAAAGTTTTGGCTTTGTCGTAAGAGTGGGGAGACAAGGTGGGGAGTGTAACTTTTAAGTCGTATCGGGTTCATTTCGTTTCGTAATTTATTTGTCCATAACTCCAAACAATTTTTCGATTTCAAAATTTCGGAAATCATTACCTAAATATAATTATCATAAACTCTCCACTATTTATTTCTTAACAATTATTTATTTTCATTATCGCGAATAATTTATATGTATTTTTATGTATTTATACGTATTTTTGCTGTATTTATACGTATTTTCAGGATGTTACAGTTCTACCCCTTAAGAAAATTTCCTCCTCGAAATTTAAATCGTACCTGAGTATGGAAATAAATGAGGATAGCGTCTGCGCATTTCCTCTTCGACTTCCCAGGTTGCTTCTTTCGGAGAATGAAAACTCCATTTAACTTTTACCATCGGAATTTCTTTCGTCCTCAGCTTGCGGACCATTCAATCTAGAATCTCTAAAGGCTCTTCCTTATACGTTAAATCCCCTGATATCTCCATTTCAGGTTTCTCTATTACATGACTCGGGTCAGACCGATACCGTCTTAACATGCTTACATGAAAAACATCATGTAATCATGACAAATCTTCGGGTAATCGAAGGTGATAAGCCAGATGTCCTACCCTTTTTATAATTTCATAAGGGCCAATGAACCTCGGACTTAATTTTTCGCTCTTTATGAATCTTAGAATTCCTCTCCAGGGCGATACTCTTAAGAACACTTTCTCACCGACTTCGTAAGTGATCTCACGTCTGTGTTGATCAGCATAACTCTTCTGTCGATCTTGTGCTGCTTTCATACATTTCTTAATCACTTGCACCTTGTCTACTGTCTATTGTACTAACTTTGGACCTTCGATTTGTCGCAATCCTTCAACATCCCAGAACACTGGACTCCTACATTTTCTGCCGTACAAAGCTTCGTATGGTGCCATTTCGATGCTGGAATGGTAACTGTTGTTGTAAGTGAATTCTACAAGTGGCAAGTGGTCATCTAGAGTTTGTATCGTCCGTTCAGACTGACCATCAGTCTGAAGATGAAATTTTGTACTAAAATTCAGTTTAGTTCCCATTGATTCCTGCAAACTTTGCCAAAATCTTGAAGTGACCCGAGGATCTCGGTCAGAAACAATTGAAACAGGTACTCAATGTAGTCTAATTATCTCTGCTACATACTTTTCTGCCAAACGATCTAATGAAACATCTTGCTTGACTGCCAAGAAATGTGCAGATTTGGTTAATCTATCCACAATAACCCAAATCGCATCGTGTTTTCGGAATGTCATAGGTAATCCGATCACACAAAAATCCATGGTTATACGCTCCCATTTCCACTCTGGAATAGTTAAAGATCGTAGTTTCCCTGCTGGTGCTTGATGTTCGGCTTCAATATGTTGGTAACTAAGACATCTTGCGACAAATTCTGCAATTTCCTTTTTCATTCCAGACCACCAATGCAGATTTGTATCGTGCGCTTCTTGTAGAATCTCTTCTTTCACGTCTGGTAGATTTCGTACGCAAAGTCGTTCTCCATAATAGAGAATACCCTTATCACCAAGTATATATGGCGTCTCCTTGCCTTGTTCGAGCTTATTCCGAGCTTCAAACAATTTGCTATCTTCCATCTGACGTTTCCGAATCTGATCCTGAATAATCGGTCCCACCGATATATTTTCTAACAAACCATCTAAAATGACTTGCAACTCTAATCTCAGCTCTCGCATTGCAAATAATGATTCCACCTTGAAAGCTATCTCATCTTGTTTTTCTTGGGATTTTCTGCTGAGTGCGTCAACTATGACATTCGCCTTTCCAGGATGATATTCGATCGAGTAATCGTAATCTTTTAACAGTTCAATCCACCGTCTCTATCTAAGATTCAATTCTTTTTGTGTGGCAATGTATTTTAAACTTTTGTGATCTGTGAAGATTTTGAAGGTTTCTCCGTAGAGATAGTGCCTCCAAGTTTTTAACGCGTGAATGACTACGGCAAGTTCTAAGTCATGTGTTGGGTAGTTCAACTCGTGCGGTCTCAACTGTCTGGAAGTATAAGCTACTACTTTTCCATTTTGCATTAGTACACCACCCAATCCCAATCATGAAGCGTCGGTATAAACAACGTATTCTTCATCCTCTAACGGCAGAGTCAATACTGGTGCTTCTTTCAATCTCTTCTTAATTTCTTCAAAACTACGTTGACATTTATCGCTCCATTCGTACTTAGCATTTTTCCTCAGCAAGCTGGTTAACGGTTTAGCTAAAATGGAAAAGTCTTGGATAAATCTCTGATAGTAACCTGCTAACCCAAGGAAACTTCGAATTTCGGTCACACTGGTAGGTACTTTCCACTCTTCCACTGCTTTGATTTTACATGGATCCGGCTGCACACCTCTCCCAGATATAACATGTCCTAAGAATGCTACTTCTTCTAACCAAAATTCACACTTCGAAAATTTAGCGTACATTTGTTTTTCCCTCAATAATTTCAATGTCATCCTCAAATGGTCTTCATGGTCCACTCAGCTTTTCGAATTAATGAGGATGTCGTGAATAAAAACAATAACAAATGTATCAAGATGGGGTTGGAATATTTTGTTCATGAGAGCCATGAACTCTACTGGTGCATTGGTTAATCCGAAAGGTATCACCGTGAATTCGAAATGGCCACACCTAGTTCGGAAATCTATTTTTGGTATTGAATTTTCTTCCACCAGTAATTGCGAATATCCCGACCTTGAGTCGATTTTTTAAAACACAACTGCTCCTTTTAACTGATCCAATAGATCATCAATTATAGGTAATGGGTATTTGTTCTTTATTGTCACCCTGTTCAACTGGCGGTAATCAATACATAACTGCATGCTTCCATCTTTCTTTTTCACAAATAACACCGGAGCTCCCCACGGCAAAATACTTGGCCTAATAAATCCTTTATCCATCAGTTCCTCTAACTGCTTTTTTAGCTCCTTCAATTCAGCTAGCGCCATACGATATGGTGCAATTGATATCGGTGCAGTACCCGGCATAGTTTCGATTTCAAAGTCTACTTCCCGAATAGGAGGTAATCCAGGAGGATCTTCAGGAAATACGTCTGGGTATTCGCACACTACTGGTACGTCAGACACTCCAACACTAGGCTGCATAACATCTGTCACACTCGCCAAATACGCTTCACACCCTTCTTTAATCAAGCTAATAGCTTGAACAACAGATATCAGACAAGAAGGTATAACTTTCCTATCTCCAACAAAAACAATCTCTCTCTGACCGTTCACCTCAACCATAACATCCTTAGAATAACAATCTACTACCGCTCTATTCCTCGAAGCCAATCCATACCTAATATCAATCCAAAATTCTCTAACCGTATCATTACCAAATCCGCTCTAAACTTCCGGTCAGCAATCATAATAGGACAAGCCTTAACTACTTTTCTAACTCTCACCATATCACCAGATGGCATAATAACTTCAATTCTATAATCAAGTTTTTCTTTCTCCAATTTAAACTTATGTGCATGATCAGAATTAATAAAAGAGCATGATGAACCAGAATCAAGTAACATGCATATCGAAAAACCCGAAACATAAACTGTACCAGAAATTACTTTTGGATCATTAACAGTCTCCCCACGTGTAATGGCATATACCCTAGCTTGTGGAGCTGCTGAGGCTACTGGCTGGTTTATTTCTGAACCTCTGGCATGTGACTGGGATCCACCTCGCCCAACAAAAAATCCTCTTCCTCTGTTTCCAGTAAATTTTCTTTGATTGCCCCCCACACTGCTCTGGGAACCTCTAGCATTTGCTTCATCAATTTCTTTCTGTTGGTAATTTTTCGATATATGTCCCTTTTTACGGCAATAGAAACATACTATGTCTTCCCTTCTCTGGCCTGCAAAAACTCCTCTCATTATTTCTAAAGAATGGTCTTCCAGCATAACAGTTCCCCTTGTTGCTAAACTTTTTGAATTTGGTCACTCCTGACCCTTGAGCACTGACTGCTTTTCCTTTTTTTGCACCAAAGCTTCCTTCCAACTTAGTTTTCTTAGCTTCCAGCGGTTTCATTTTCTTCAGAGCTTTCTCAGCTCTTAGGGCAGCTGTTAACAGTGTTGAAAATGTTGGTGGTTGAAATGATAGAAAAGGAGTAATCTCATCCTTCAACCCCATTTCAAAGAGGTTTTTCTTAGCCTCATCAGTTGCCACTTCTTCTGGCACATATCTAGAAATCGGGTGAATTTAACTTCATATTCATCTACGGACCTCTCACCCAGTTGCCAGTTAAGAAACTGTGCTTTCTTCTCTCTCTTGTACATTAGGGGTGTGTACTTATCTTCAAATATCATACGAATTTCCTCCCATGTCATAGTGAGAGGCTCCACTAAACTCCAGGGAACCATTTCCCACTAATTAATTTCTTCACCCTCCAGTAAGGATGTAGCATACATAACTTTCTGTACAGAGGTGCACTGCATTCTTCTCAATACCCTCTCGGTATCTCTCATCCAATTCTCAGCCACAGAAGGATCGGTTGTACCAGAGAAAGGTTTACCTCCTAATTTTTAGATTTGTTCAAAGTTTTTATCAATAACTACTCCCTCTCTCGGAGCTCCAGGTATTTGTTCTCTCACGGTCACTCCGATTAGGTCTAGAAGTTGTTGAATGTTAGGAGGTTGATTTGGTGGTTGAGCTTGCTCTTGGTTTTGTGGATTAGAAGGTACCGGCTCACTAGCTATAGGGGCATTCACGTCCCCTTGTACAGACTGAAAAGATGCAGCGGCTGGCTGTGCATTGTCACCTTGTCCTTCTTCCATTCTAAATTTTTAAGAAAGAAACAAGGTTTCATTCAGACTTTATGAAAGTGGAACGTACATGATAAATATACATATATGCATGCTATGAAAACCATTTGGAAAATTGCAAATTAAATCCATATTATCATGAACCGAGGTTCTTTTAAAAACCTAGGCTCTGATACCACTAAATGTGACGCCCAAAATTAAATACCATTGACATATTATTTTCCTTTTTCGTTAAATGATATGAAATTTTACGAGTCAAGTTTTTGGTATAAATATTTTTTTATAAGGAGAGAGAAACATAAATAAATTAAAATAGAAGAATAAGTTTTAAAAACTTATTTAAACAACACACATTTCATCCTTCAATCTTGTTTACAAAATTCAAGTAGAACCCAACCCAAACACATCATGATTTTACACAAAATATTTCAAAATACCATGCACTATGTATACGTATCACATACAGGGAAAATTTGATACACAATTCACTTCCCACCTTCGTTATTCACACTATTACGTCCTTACTTGAGCCGCAAGAAAACCACTAACTTCAAAAATCTGCCGAGCGAAACAGGCATAAAATATGCGTGAGTTATAAAACTCAGTAAACAATAATACCATAATAGGCCAACTTTCCATTTTCCATTATAAAATGATGGTATTCATAAGAACATATCAACGCAAAAATACCTTTAAAATTTTACTTATTTATAAATCTTAACTCTTAAATAATTAAGAATACAATTTTATAGAATCCACATTTTATGTATAAATTCTTTAATCATATGATTATATATATATATATATATATATATATATATGCCCACCTAATTAAACATTTATAACACAAACAAAAGGGATTAAGAACATACTTAATCAAATAAGATATAAATGTATACATATTGACACATAACATCATAATTTTTCAAAACAGGATGGCAGTCTCGATCGAGATTTCTTCAATCTCAATCGAGATTGAAATTTCTTTCATTCCCAGGCTTGGCAAAAAGGCAGTCTCCATCGAGGTTAGAGAAATCTCGATCAAGACTTCTATGTTTTGAGTTTCAGAACACAATCCTCGATCGTGGTATAGTCGGTCTCGATCGAGGTTTGATAAATTTATGCAATTAACAAGTTCAAGAATAGATGTCTCGATCGAGGTTGATGCCAACCTCTATCGAGGTTAGGGTTCTGAGATTAATTACATGCCATTTCATGCTAATCTCGATCGTGGTTGTTGCCAACCTCAATCGAGGTTGGTAATCTGCCAAAAAATGTTCATTTTTCAAAACTTAACTTAGCCAAATTTCCGTTCTAAAACTCAATACTTCATTTCTATAACCTCACATCATCATTTTATCACCAATCAATCAATTCTCAACATAAACCATACTCACCATACCATAATCCATAA
>CANYCX012702312.1:0-11635 GCA_948193385.1 Breynia disticha f. nivosa
TTTGTCAATTTTTATAATATATTAATATTTTACTCACTTTTAATTCAGTTATTATTTTTAATTATTGGGGAAAATAACAAATGAAGAGAGCTAGGAAACGTAGTGTGAAATAATATAATATTGTAGTGCAATGCATGCAAATGTTGTCTTTTCCAGTGACTTAAACATAATAATATATATATATTGTTAAATAGGTTTTCACTCCAAATAATAGTAACTATGAAACGATGCCGTCCGTCAGTTTACGATTCATAAGCATATCATAAGAATGAAGTGTGAAGAAAGTGAATTTGGTTGAATGAATAAAAAAAGTAAGTTAGGAAGCATATGAGTAGAGTAGAGTAGAGATAGATTAGTGGTCCTTATGGATATCCATCCATCCATCCATCCTATTCCTGCCTAGCAATGTTCATGTCTCACATTTTATCCCACCAAAAAAAAAATAATCTTAATTTTATGTGAAAAATACTATAAAAAAATGATAAAACAAAATATAATTCTCATGTAAGAGTTTTATCTAACAAATACTATTTCACTACTCATACTAGTGGAATATCCACCATATTTTTTCCCAACTAATTAAAATAATCATTATATCAATTATTTCTTCAATTATTATATTATCATTTTAAATATTTATCTATTAACTAACACAATGATAACTTTTAATAATAAAATAATCATTAACTCTAATCAATAAATTAAAAAATATAAATAACTTAATTTAAAATTAATTAAATAATAAATAATTTTATTTCATTTTATTAATTAATTTATTTAAGAATAATAATCAATGCATCATATATCTAATAATTTTGAATAATTTTAATCAAAAATCTGTATTTTTAATTGTAATATGTGGTTTTAGTTGTTATTTTTAAAAAAATCAATAGTTATTTTTCTGAATTTGTCCTTAACTCACAAGAATAAACTTAGTTTTACAGCTAAAAGTTTCATTATTTCATTGGTAGATATGTCAATTCAGTTTAAGGGATCGAGTTTGTATTGGGTCAACGACTCAACGTGACCCGTTTATCCGATTAAAACAAACCCGAACCAGGACCATTTAATAAAAAATCAGAAAATAAAACACAAATAATAATAAACGGGTTGACGGACTGACTCATTAACTGTACATTAGATACGTATATTATATGGATATTGAGTTTGACTCATTGAATTGATTCAAATATATGATTTCATTTAATTTTTTTCATGATTTTTAGATTGATTTTTTGTATATATTTTAAATATTTTATTTTTAAATTTTTTAATAAATTTTTAACATGTTATAACAGATTGTATTGAAGTCACATTGAATTTATCCGTTTAATCAACTTTTTAATGGGTCATAGATGGGTCAACCCATTTATGATCTAAACTCATTTACACCATACCTAAACCAGCATAACTTTGCATAAAAATCAATCGTATTGACGAATTGAATCAATGTTTGCCAATTATATTCACAGGACATGAAAACGAATAAAAGTTTGACAAAGGTAACACGCTGTAATTCAAACTGTGGTAATAGACATAATATAATATAGTTTGATGGAAGAAAAAGGAAGAAAGTGATGATAGAGAAGTGAAGACGAACATAGTTTGATGGGAAAAAAAGGAAGAAGTGTTGATAAAGATGTTATAGGCAAATATACGGTTATTACCTTAGTGTTTGTGATCATTGCATATTCTAGCGTAAGTGACAAGTTAATATTATTATCATTAGTAGTGTAGAATAATTTTACTTGAATTAACTGCACGTGTTTGAGTTTGTTGGGTATGGTAAAGTCTTTATAGAGTTTTTTTTTTTACAATCGGTAAATTAAACAATCTAAGATGTCTTAAGAGTTTGTGTCAAGTTGATGTGAATAAAGTCTTTCTCAATAGCGACTTAGATGAGGAAGTTTATATGCAAATACCCCAAGGCTACAAGATTAAGGGGGAGTGCTCACCAGATACAAGGTTAGTTTACAAGTTACACAAGTCACTTTACGGATTGAAACAATTTTCTAGACAACAGAATGCAAAACTAGTTGCTCATTGTTGGAATTTGGTTTCACCCAATCTAATCCTATTATTCGTCGTTTACAATGATGTTGGATGGGGTATTTTTGGTTGTGTTGGTATACGTTGATGATATACTCATAGGATTTCCATCTGCTTCTGTGCTTGAAGCTAGTATTCGAGGATCATTTTGTTGTGACCTTCAAGTTGAAACATTTGAGAGCTCCAAAATATTTCTTGGGGCTGGAGTTGGGTAGTAAAAGGATGACATTGTTTTGATCAAAGAAAAATTAATTGAGTTTGGCTACTTGGACTGCAAACCTCTAGCAACACCTATTGCCATTAATCACAAACTTCACAAGGCTGGATGCTCTAATTGATATACAGGAGATTAGTTGGAAGGTTGCTATATCTTACTTTCTCCAAGCCTGATATTAATTACGTTGTCCACATCCTTATCCCAATTTATGGATAAACCAACTCAGTTACATGAGCAAGCTGGACACAGAGTTCTACGATACTTGAATAATGCACTTGGTCAGGGAATTAAGTTCCCAGTACAGAACAATCTTATTCTAAGGGCCTATACAGATGGTGATTGCGGTTCATGCCAAGATACAAGAAGATCTGTAAGTGGATTTGTGTTTTCCTGGTACAAAGTTTGATTAGTTAGACATCAAAAAAAAACAAATGGTGGTTTCTCGTAGCTCTGCAAAAGCCGAATATCGTGCGATGTCATCAACAACATGTGAGATTATGTGGTTGTTTGCATTACTAAAGGATTTTGGGGAGGATAATTGTGCAACAGTTGGTCAAAATGTGATGATCTGTCTGCTCTCACCCTTTGCAGAAATCCAGTTTTTCACAATAGGACTAAACATATTTAGATGGACATCCCAGAAAAAAGGTAGCTGATCATTGATCCACAATCTGTAAACACATAGAGAGAATGCTTTTACTGATATACATATAGCTATACGTTTTAGAGGTTTGTTATGCATTTGTCTTCTGTGTAACAACCTACACAGCAGGTGTATATATTAGCATTGCAACAAACTTTTATTCCCAAATTTTGATATACAATACAGAAGAAAATCCCATAGGTTTTCCTCTGTTCTTCTTTCTTCTCTTTTCTTCCTTGCCAAGCTCACATACTGATATCCTTGTAAAAATATCTAATTGCAATTGTCTGGCAATTGATCGCAAAAGTAATTTGTTCGTAGCAAGACCAAAACAAAAATATCGATTTATAATATTTCACAGCAGTTGTGCCTATACATAAAACCAGGCAGACAGATTGTATTTGGTTCTTCATTTCTGTGATAAAGAATCGCTTTCATTTGTTCAAAAACATCTTCAACTGACTTATCTGCTTCAATCTGAAATCCATACAGATTACCATTTTCATTTCAACTCATAATTCAACACATTAACATGCTTTTGAGTACTAATCACATTAATTAGCACTAATTACTTACCCTCTGGACCTTCCCTATAGACTCATAGTAATTGATGACAGGAATAGTTGTCTCTCTGAAACCTTTAAGTCTCTTCTCAATGGCTTCAGTTGTGTCATCCTCTCGTCCCTTAAATTGTTAATTAATGGTTCTTCGTGTTAATACAAATTTAACACCAAAATATAAGCTAGAAATGACAATGGTCTTACCTGGTTCCTGCTCAATAGACGCCTCATGCTTTCCTCTTCGGGGCAATCGAAACAAATAACGAAGTCAGGTTCAATTCCAGTCTGCAGTGGGACAATAATCGCATTACATGTCAGGTACAAACAGCTCCGAAAGAAAAATATCGTCGCACAGATCACCTCGGCTTCAAAGGCTAGACGATTCTCTTCACTACGAGGAAAACCATCGAGCAAAAACTTGTTATTTTTGCTTAGCTCAATTGCTGTTAAAATAACTTTGTTCATGTCACAAGAGTCGAAAATCTTTGCCTTCTTTAGTCCTTGACGAATGTACCTTCTGGAATAAAAAATAACACCAAATATTTGTAAGTAATCTCATTTAGTACCAGCGTGGAAGAATGATCTACAACTGAGACATTTATTAGTAAATGGCATGCATATTAGTATACCCATGGGGAGTGTCAAGCTTAGCTTGCTCTCTAAGCAAATCACCAGATGAAAGATGGGTGTAGCCAATGAGATTTGCCATATTCTTGCATTGTGTCGTCTTCCCTCCACCTGGTCCGCCTGTTCAATGCAATGCAGCATATGTAATTTATGAAAATCTACATGCAATACAAAAGTATAGAAATGAGGATCATGTTTAGTTTAATTTTTGAGAGCTCACCAAGAACAAAGATAACTCTAGGCTTTTTTTTACCCAAGCTTCCAGTGTGAAGCCCTCTCTGCAACGTCACTGGTAAGTATAAGATTTTCTTGACAGGTAACACTCATAAATATCAACAGATCATTCGGTCTCTAAGTTTAGCTTACACTATAAGCTCATGACAAAGATAACCATAATATGATCATCCTGATATTTAGAAAACTAAAAAAATGGAGGTAACCTGGAATTGGCCAGCAGAAGAAGAATCAATACTTCCCATATGTTTGTAATTAATTAGTAAAAATTGAGATGATTCAAAAAAAAAATAGTACAAATTAAGAGCTGCAAACTGAAATGAAGAATGATCTCAGCAGTTTAAAGAAGCATCATTCGGATCATAAATCATGATAGTGAGGAAATAACAAGGATGGTAAGAAACAAGTAAAATGATGATAAAAATAATGAGGAAGATGAAGAAATAGGAGTATATATGTTAGAATAAGAGTTGTGTGAAATATAAGTGAAGATGGTATATATTGAGAGAGAAAAGAGAAATATATGTGTGATTTGGGGACAGATTACTGTGGTTATATGGAATATATAGTATAGGGATTAAATGATAGAGTTATGTTTGACAACTTGTTGAGCTAAAGAGAGGTTTAGTTGATTGGAAAGGGATGGACCAACTTCAAATATTAATTTTATCAAAAGCTAACAAGTTCATGGCATGAAGTTTGGTAATAGAGAAGAAGTATGGGAGAAAAGGTGTTACAACATTAATTTAGAGGACTAACTTTACAGGCAAATATATGATATGATTGATGCAATGCAAGTGTTGGACGGATCCTGTTGGTGATGCTCCACAACATCAATTACAAATGAAATCAAAGAAGCATTTAAAAAAGAAATGCTTGTACAGTTAATAATTAAAGGGAAAGAATCATAGTTATAGGAATGATAAGAGAAAAGTAATCTCCTCTTTATATTCAAGTTGTGACAAATAGTTTTCTCTTTATTGTTTTTGAAGAAAAAAAAATGATGTTACTTTAACAATACATGTATCAATACAAGGGGCTTTTTGTTCAATAATAAAATATTCAAGTTGTGACAAATAGTTTTCTCTTTATTATTTAATTTATTTAATAAAATATAATTTATATATAAAGTTTGAATAAAATAAATAAAGTTGTAAATAAGTAAAATTTACCTTAAATTTTAACATATACTTAAATAATAATTTTTGTGGTGTGTCATAGTGAACATGTAGTTTTCAGGAGTTTGTTTAGCGAGAAGGGAACGGAATTCTCAGCCTCCGTTTGTTTGACGAGAAATAAATTTTTTGAAAAAATATTCATCCATGGAAAATTAATTTCTGAATTTTATTTTCTTGAATTTTATTTTCCTTTGTTTGGCAATCATAGGAAAAAGTTCTTCGTTCGTAATTTCTAATGTTTGACAACTGCATAAAAATTTAAGTAAAAAAATATTTAAAACTCATGTAAATAAAAATGTAAATGAATTAAAAATATATTAATGAAATAAAAATTCTACCATAAACTTAATACAATTAAAAACTATATAATATTAGATATTATGTAAGCAAATCAAAAATTGGAAAATGTTTTCCCTTTTTAAAAGAGGAAAATACTTGGTCATGAAATAAAATGTTTAATAATTCATTTTTCAGTTGACCAGAAATTATTTTTCGTTGACTTTTTTCTTTAGCTCAAACAAACATAAAAAATGAAGAAAACATTTTTCAGGAAAACATTTTTCATCAAACAAACGGAGCCTTAATGATGAAATATGGTGATGTTGGGGATGACATGTGGAAATTTACGTAAGCAGGAGGACTAAAGTAGTCATCCAAATAGTGAACATCATTCGCAAATTTGAAACACATTGTTTAGAACAAAAGTTGAGCAATAGACAACACTAATTTGAAAGATCGCAAAAAATTCACCTCATATTCTATCAAATTTATAAGATAATAATACAATAATTAAATTACAATAAAGTATTATCATTTTATTTACAAGGATTAGATAATTTTAAACTTTTTGTCTAATTTCAACGACAAAATATTCGTAATTACAATTACGCATTTTTATTATTAATTATAATAAAATTATCAAATTGATAAAATAATAAATATGGATGAGATTATTTTTAAACAATTTTATTAGTTATTTTTTAAAAAATAAGCTAAATAAACATTTTTAAAGTTGAGATGATTTTAACAAGATTACTTCATTCCCGAATGGGAGCTTTGATTTCATTTGAAACACATTTCCAATAGATATAATAGGTTTATTGACCTGCAATTGAGTACAAAATTTAAATTAAACCTAATTGCAATAAAAATGGATTGAGGAAGAATGAAGCTGATCATGGTGCCAGAAAAATCCAATGCCTCAAAATATGTTTGTGAGCCTACAGGAACAAATTTAGTCCTTTCTTCCACACCATCCTGCCAATATGCAATTTGTTTGATGAAAGACAGAACAATCATAATCAAGGGCATGTGGTTGAGTGGCAGGGACTCTTCCACCCTTAACCAACGTCCTGGGTTCGAATTCCGGCTCCGCTTCTAGTGGGCTGTTATGGGACGAATGTCAGGAGTTGGGTATGGAGCCATGTTAAATCCCTTGGCCAGCTGTCCCACCCCTCGAGGTGCCCACAAGTCAGCGGAAGGGGGGAGCTGTACCGCTCTATCCAAACCCCTTTTAAAATTAAAAAAAAAGACAGAACAATCATTCTATTTTTGCTTGGAAAAAATTGCATTCCCACACATTACCTTGGATTCTTAATTGTTTAGCCTCGTGAAAACAAACATACATCTCGTTATTCCATCTCTTCCGCTCCTCCGAATCCTTAAAAATAAATGCATTGCAACAAAAATGTTACAACACTAATAGAGTAAATATAATCAAAAGCCAAATTCATAGAGGAAAGGAAGTATCAATCTCAAATGAGCAAGATTGAGAGGAAACTATCTTTTCATTGAAAGTTATGTAAATTAATAATTATGAATATTGTATTTGTGCTTTAAAAGAGACATATTTACCTTGCAAAGTTTTCTCTCAAAATCCTTTGTTTGTGTCTCGATGATTTCACGAAAAATAACGTTATTGTCAAAACTGCATTGCATGGTCATCTCCTCTGTTCTTTTGAATTCATAGTAACAACTAATTCGAAAATAATATGGAAATTTTACAATCAAGTGCAAAAAGAATCGGTGAATGAAGAAATGAAAAAATACTTTGTTGTCTTCGTGTTATATGCATATATGTTATTTCGTCATTATATTATATGCATATATGTTATTTCGTCTTTGTGTTATATGCATTAAGTGAAAAAAATCTAAAATCAATACAAAGCAACACGAAAGAGGAACAAAAAGAAAACAGATAGATAAACCAATAGAACACGATAACTTATCCAAAACATTCTTTGCAGCATCTTCCAACATCAAAATTCTTCAGCATGTTTTAATCCATCATTTCTCCCATTTATTCTGCCATTTAAACACACTTATATCATATAATAAAAGTCTTTTCGGATTAAACTTCTTCTTCATCTATCAACCTCTTGAGCCCAAAAAATAATATCGGTCTGCTGCCTCCCACATTCTGAGTATGTCTCATAACTCTTAAGTATTACTGATATCACCACTAGTACTGTTTCCACTGATATAATCTCACCATTCGCCAAAAAAATTGATATAGCATGGTTTAGTTTTAAGAGCACTATAGATAATATATTCGTTGATCGGATGAAACCGCCAAGCTTATGCTAAACTAATGCATAACCCATGTATGTATCGAACGTAAGACCATGCATCCATTTTTGCATTATATGACTGAAACTCCAATATTGTTGTGCACAAACAATCGTATCCAATCAAAAGATTATCGTTGGCTTCGCAATAATTAAATGGTATACCGGTCGACACAATCTGATGATTAGCTAATATCTCAACACACTCCCTACTTAAATTTTCGTCCAAATCTAAACTATACCAAACATTCAGAACTTGAAAATCTATTAAATATAAGGAATGCGTTAAAATGATTAATCTAATTGAATGCCATTCACCACAAATCTCACAAAACAAATCACATAAAAATAAGAGACATGTTCAATTTTTTCTGGCAACACAAAAATATTTTGTGCACTTCTAAACTGTGCTCTTTGACCATCACTTCATCAACTCTACCTTCCAGACCAATTCTATGAATTATGTCTTTTTTAGTCGTCGAAACTCGCTTTTAAAAACTTCAGCTGACATATATTCAGGTAAACACAGTTTAAATGTAGAAACATTAACAAAAGTTGCAGGAGTTCTTGTGCTACCTACCATTGAATTCGAACGTTGCAAATTTCAGTCTGAAATCAGACCAGTCGAATGTGAGACATATAAAACACTACGAGTTAAAACTCTTTCTGAAGCTTTTGCAACTGAAGATGCTATGTGATTAGTTGTGTAATAATTTTTGGACTTAGGTTTGGAAGAAAAAAAGTCTAAGTGATTTTGAGAGCACTTTTTTCATTTAGTTAAAAGTTCACATTGTATGGTTTGGTGATTGTACTGTAAGGTTTGAAAGTTTAAGATTGAGGGGAGGTAGAGGTATGTGAATAAGTGAGACAAAATTGAAAGAAATGATAAAATACTTTGTTGTCTTTGTGTTATATGCATATGTGTTATTTCGTCTTTGTGTTATATGCATTAAGTGGAAAAAAAATCTAAAATCAGTGAAGAGCAAAACGAAAGAGAAACTGAAAGAAAAAAGAGATAAAAACCAATATAACACGATAACTTATCCAAAATATGTTTTGCAGCATCTTCTAACATTAAAATTTTTCAGCACGTTTCAATTCATCATTTCTCACATTTACTCTGCCATTTAAACACACTTATATCAGATAATAATAGTCTTTCTAGATTAAACTTCTTCTTCATCTTTCCACCTCTTTAGTCCAAAAAATAATATCGGTCTACTGTCTCCTACATTATGAGTATGTCTCATATCTCTTCAGTATTACAGATATCATCACTACTACTGCTTCCCCTGATATAATCACATCTTTCACCAAAAAAATTGCTATAACATCGTTTAGTTTCAAGAGCACTGTAAATAATATATTCGCTGATAGGATGAAACTACCAAGCATATGCTAAACTAATGCATAACCCATGTATGTATCCAACATAAGACCATGCATCCATCTTTGCATTATTCGACTTAAACTCCAATATTGTTGTGCACAAACAATCGTATCCAATCAAACCATTATCGTTGGTGTCACAATAACTAAATGGTATACCGGTCCGCACAATCTGATGATTAGCTAATATCTTAACACACTCCCTACTTAAATTTTCGCCCAAATCTAAACTATACCAAACATTCATAACTACAAAACTATTAAATATAAGGAATGCGCTAAAATAATTAATATAATTGAATATCATTCACCACGAATCTCACAAAACAAATCCACATAAAAATAAGAGACATGTTCAGTTTTTTTTGGCAACACAAAAATATTTTGTACACTTATAAACTGTGCTCTTTGGCTATCACTTCATCAACTCTAGCTTCTTGACCAATTCTACTAATTACGTCGTTTTTTACTCGTCAAAATTCGCATTTAAAATCTTCAGCTGACATATATTCACGTAAATACAGTTTAAATGTTGGAACATTATCAAAAGTTATAGGAGTTATTGTGTTACCTGCCATTGAATTGGAACGTTACAAAATTCAGTCCGAAATCGGATCGGTCGAACGTGAGACATTGGCCAAAATACTTGTTATACCATGGGGTACCTCGGATAGCACTGTGAATAATATATTAACTGATATGATTAAACCTCCAAGATTCTGTCAAACTTATGCATAACCCTTGTATGTGTCTAACGTAAGACCCATCACCCTCCCTGCATTATAAAACTGCAACTCGAATATTGCTGTACAGAAGCAATCATATCCAATCAAAATATTATTTTTGGTGTCACGATAACTATATAGTATACCGGTCTGTACCATCTGTTGATTTGATTATATCTCAGCACAGTCTCTACTTAAATTATAAATCTAAACTATGACGATCACTCTGAACTTCAAAACCTATCATATACAAGGAATTTGCTAACATAATTAATCTAACTGAATGTCATTGACTATTAATTTAACAAATCCACATAAAAATAAGACGCAGGTACAATTTTCTTTGGTAAAATAAAAATATTCTCTACACCTTCAACCCTATGCTCTTAAGCTACCACATCATCAACTGCAACTTTTAAACCAATGCTACCAATTACTTCATTTTTCAGTCGTTCAAACTCGTATTTAAATTCTTCAGCTGACATATCTTCACGTAAATACAATTTAAAATTAGTGATGCTAGCAAAAGTCGCATAAGTTCGTGTACTACTCACCATTAAACTGAGACGTCGCAGATTTCGGTCAGAAATCGGAGCGGTCGAATGTGAGACGTTTGAAACACTACGGGTTAAAACTCGTTTCGATGATTTTGCGATCGAAGATGCTATGTGGAGTGTTGTGCAATAATTTATGGATTTAGATTTGGAAGAAAAAAGCGTTGAGAGAGCTTTTTTTTCATTTTGTTGAAATTCCACGTTGTTTTGAGAGAGCTTAGAGATTTAGATATGGGACAGAAGAAGTTTTTTAGGTGAAGTTGTAGGAGTTATTATGTTACCTGCCATTGAATTGAAACGTTGCAAAATTAAGTCCGAAATCGGACCGGTCAAACATGAGACATTGGTCAAAATACTTTTTATAACATGGGGTACCTCAGATAGCACTGTGAATAATATATTCACTGATAGGATTAAACCTCCAAGCTTCTGCCAAACTTATGCATAACCCTTGTATGTGTCTAACGTAAGACCCATCACCCCTCCTTACATTATAAAACTGCAACTCGAATATTGCTGTACGCAAGAAATCATATCCAATCAAAATATTATTTTTGGTGCCACGATAAGTATATGGTATACCGGTCTGTACTATCTGTTGATTTGATGATATCTCAGCACAGTCTCTACCTAAATTATAAATCTAAACTATGACGATCACTCTGAACTTCAAAACCTATCATATACAAGGAATTCGCTAACATAATTAATCTAACTGAATGCCATTGACTATTAATTTGTCACAACAAATCCACATAAAAATAAGACACAGGTACAATTTTCTTTGGTAAAATAAAAATATTCTCTACACCTTCAACCCTATGCTCGTTCGCTACCACATCATCAACTGCAACTTTTAAACCAATGCTACCAATTACTTCATTTTTCAGTC